>LR538403.1:341887-423702 GCA_900883565.2 Caenorhabditis panamensis | reverse complement strand
ACTCTGGAATCGATCCAGACTATTGAGACAAACTGGTTTGTGTCCTGAAAGATGAAATGAAAAGCAACTTCACAATATTGAATTCACACCTAAAAGCCGAGAAATGTTCGAATAGTTCTCCAGTACTCCAGTTTTTCCAGTTATCAGACTGAACGTCTCCATTGCCGTATTTATTTCCGTCTTGTAGGAGTCTCCGAGCACATCCATCAGTTCTTTTCTTATAATGTCAACAATCTGAACTGTTAATATTTTAAAGCTAGGTAACAAATAAACAAACATTATCAGGGTAGAAATTTCTTATATTCTCCTCAATAAACCTTCCACCAATCGTTGCTTGCTTCTCTTCTTTACTCATCGTTTCCCCTAATGCAGAAAATGCTGCAATCGCGTCGATGACTGGCAGGAGATCTTGGTAAGAAATGTTTTCAAACATCGGAACAAAATGTGCATCTGGGATGTACTCAGAGATCAGAAATCCTTTAGATTGGTTTTCTGCAGTGAAGAATTTTGAAGCGTAGATTTCAGTGGTCGGTAGATGGATGTTGTTACTTCTAGCAATGACTGAGTACATCTGCACTTCCAAATTGTGCATTCTCTTCACATCTTCCCTTATCTCTTCGTAATCGTTTTCGTTTTGCTCACTATTTTCGGTTCCATCTCTCAGAAAACCAATAATAGGTAGCAAGTCAAACAAGGCGATGTTCGACGGAATCTGTTTTTGAACTTTTTCTAATCATACAATTAATGTCCAACCTTCACTACCAGTTGCTCTGGGAGCATGATGTCCTTCGGTATGTCAATCCAATCAGGTTCAATCAGAGCTATCCTTGATATGAAACCCTAGCATTTTACTCGTACTTGACAAAAAACTGTAACAACTCACTCTCATTTTTCCAAGAACAGACGCCCTTTTGTTTTTTCCAAACTTTGCGGTTATACTGAGAGACTTTTGCAGTTCGGCTTCTACATCTCTCCATGTAAGATGGGTATCCAAAATGGTGTCTGAAGATGGCATTCAAGACGAGGGGGAAGTGAAAAAGTTTAGTTGGTAACAGGCAATAAATGTGAAAACAGTGCTATCATTGATACTCGTTTTGTCGTATCAAATCGAAAATAAACAACATTTAAAGAGGTAAAACATTCATTGATGTTATCTCATAACCAATGACTACACTAATTTGAAAAACTCAGGGAACTTTTCAAAGTTGGATTTCTGGATCGAATTCACATCCTCCACAATTCCAGCTATTTTCTTTCGCGCTGCTTCGATTGCCTGCAACTCGAAAGTCAAAGAAATCTTAGTAGAACGTAACTTACAGATCCTCCCGCGTGTTTAGCGTATGACCAGATGAATGGCATCACAACCACGACACAAGCGGGGAAACTGAGTTCATAAGAGTCATGCAGTTGTTTCAGAGTGTACGGAACAGGAGACCCGTTCAAGTTTTCGACAAACTTGTCGTAGTATCTTTGAAGCAATTCGTCCTTATGCTGTCTACGGTCCTGGAAAAGATATACGTAAGAACTCAAAAGATCAGAAGTGACAAACTTCAGGGGATAAACATGAAATCGCAATGGAAGCCACATCAAGTCCTGGACTGCTGAACGAAGCCGTCTGGAAGTCGATCAAAGCCTTGAAAACAAAACTTCCATCGCTATTCTTTGTGAAAATCATGTTGGCCGACCAGAGATCAGAGTGCATCAGAACCGGTTTGTGTCCTGAAACCCAGATGTTCGCAGAACCAATGCATTCCTTACCCAGAAACTCAGATATCTTTGAATAGTTTTTCAAAACTTCTGATTTCCTACAAATCAAATGGAAGACTTCCATTGCATTGTCTATTTGGTCGTGGTATGAACTTCCCAGCACCTCTGTCAATTCCTTTCGCATTACTTCGGACGTCTGGAAAACAGGTTGTTACAGTTTCTAAATAGAAACTCACGTTGTCTGGAAAAAAGCTCTTGACGTTTCCTTCGATGTATTCTCCTTCAATCGTCGCTTTCTTCTCTGCTTCACTCATTCGCTCTCCCATTGCGGAGTAAGCTGCTATGGCATCAATAACTGGCAGGAGATCTTTGAAGGGAATGTTCTCATACATTGGAATTGAGTAGGCATTCGGAACAAAGTCAGTGACCAGAAACCCATGCTCCCGGTTCTCTTCCGTGAACATTTTTGAAGCGTAGACCTTGGTTGTCGGAATATTCGGGTTGTTCTCTCTGTCGATGATCGAATACATTTGAACTTCCAAGTTATGAAGCAACTTCACAACTTCTGCCATTTCAAGTTTCTTCTCTTCAGTCTCTCCTTCGATTCCAGTTCCCTCTTTCAAAAAACCATTGATTGTAGAAAGATCAGCAAGAGCCTGGTTCGATGAGATCTGTGATGTAACTTAATGGAATCGGTAGTTGAATATTCATGTTACCTTAACGACAAGTTTCTCAGGAAGCTGAAAGTTTTCTGGAACATCAACCCAATCAGCGTCAATCAGGGCAATTCGAGACATGAATCCCTAAACTTTCAAGTGTTCAAACTCTTTCTCAACCTGATAGTTTACCTTCATGTGTCCAAGGTTGACAGCTTTCCTGTTGTCCCCAAACTTTGCAGTAATGCCAAGTGTCTTCTGCACTTCAGTCTCCACATCTTGCCAGGTAACCGGAGTGTCAAGAAGACTGTCCGAGGAAGACATTCTGATAACAAAATGATCACTGAAGAGTTCTTTATAAGAGAAAACGACACTATAAAGTACGGTTCGGCTAAACAAATTTATCGCGTGACTGAACTCCATATCATTGAA
This sequence comes from Caenorhabditis panamensis, assembly GCA_900883565.2. Taxonomy (NCBI): domain Eukaryota; kingdom Metazoa; phylum Nematoda; class Chromadorea; order Rhabditida; family Rhabditidae; genus Caenorhabditis; species Caenorhabditis panamensis. The sequence goes on along the minus strand of LR538403.1, from coordinate 420,907 downwards.
TTAATCAGAAACGAATCGTGGAAAAATGAGATAACAGAAGTACTTTTTGTTTGCCAAGACACTGGTGAAAACCAATAAAGTGGACACAAACAATAAATGAGCACGAAAAATCACAGAAACAAGCATAAAATGGATTACAACAAAGATACTCTGCATTTTCGAAAGTGCCGTGTAACATGCAGACATCCAAAAAGATTTTTTTTTTATGTAACGGGGAGAATAAGGTTGCATCATAGTTACTGACCCTCTTCACTGAGTTTGTGAGGGCAGACGGGGTTCAGGAGAAGACCGAAATACGAGCTGTAAGTTTTGCGCGATTATTCATCGGTGAACACACCTTTTGTACAGTTGATCTGTCCTGTTTTGTTGACCTCTTGCAATGATTTTTTGGCTTGCCGCAGAGAGGAAGACAGATTTAGTTTAGGCGCAGACCGAGTCAGTTCACCGAAAGAGACATGATGTCAGCCACCCGTTGTCTCTTTCTACCTATTCTGTTTTTTATTTGTTTCGGTTCTGTAGCTTCTCAACAGATTCTCTACTTGAAATCTCTCGGAGGCAACACCACCACTTCCCTGAATGGTCCCTTCTCTGTGTATCTTTCGGCATCCTCTGACTTGGATTCCTTACTTTCTCAAGTGTTTATTCAAACTGAAAATGGGGACAGGAGATCGTAAGTAATCCCTGGAATACTGTTATTTGATGTGAAATGTTTAGATTGTTTCAATTGAAACACAACAAAATGCATTCATCGACCGGTTTTCTTCAGCCGTTTAGAGTTCTCTCGAAGCAAAAACTAGAGATAATCTCGAAGTTGAGCACTTCCCAGATGACGGCACTGCGAGGGTTCCTTTACTTGACTACTGGAAAACAGATGAATAGTGAGCCTGCTTGTTTTGATGTTCTAAAAGTAGTTTTCAGGCAACTCATTCTACGTATTTGATGTCAGTCAAAGCGAGACTGTCCTTTTCGATGACAGAAAACCAGAGAACTGCACTGTTGTGTTCTTAAACTCAAACACTTCAATGAATCCTTCTTCCTCAAGTATCATCAGTGATTGGGTTCAAGACAGGAACTCATCGGTTTTCATTTACCAAGGGATTCCAACAAAAGAGGATGAGTTGAGATCTTCTCAAATATTCTCCAATCCCGTGTTTACTACCGACAAAAACAAGTGTGTAGTTATTTGTTTGTTCTACTCAAAACCAAACCAACTTCCTTGTAGATTCATCGACACAGTTGAAAAGTTTTCCATTTCGTTGCCTGCGTTCTATATGAAAACTCACAAAGGGATCCAGTTCAACATCTCTCCCGGTTACTGTTAGTCATTGAATTCAGTGGTTTTTCTGAAAAACATTGTTCAGATAACATCGACGGAACGCAAACAAGTTCTCAGAGCACAACTGGCTTCTACATGAAACCATTCAACACTCCAGACAGCAATGTGACAATTGGGATCATAACTATCAACACTTTTGTCATTGATACTAGTAACAAGACCACTGGAGCAAATGTGAGTTCTCGGGTTATAAAAAAATATTAGAAAATCTATACTTCGCCCATCTACCCCTTTTGTTTCTAGGCCATTGGAGAGATGGATTCGAAGACAGCCACGATCTCTGTTGACGAGAAAACCGCTGACGGAGTGTCCAATGGATACAGTGTGTCTCCAGTGAACCAAATCCTCGGATGGAGTACTCCACACATGGGAAACAGCATCGTCATTTCTTCGAAAAACGCTCTTCGCAGTCAATTCTTCATCCAATTCTACACTTTGTCTGAAAACTGAATGAATCATTGTCGTTTGTGAATCAGAAAGTTTCATCAAAGTTCAGTTGTTCCGATGATGGTTGTTTGTTTATTTCGAAATCCCTCACAAACTGATTTACGTTGTGAAATTGGAAATCCAAACAAAGACCACATTGCACTCAGATTTTCCCGTTTCCAAAGCTATTTATAGTTTGTCAACTTGAGTCCAAAAAGTTCAAAAATTTATATTGTGTTAGTTCTGACATGATACTCCAAAATGTTTCTTTCCTTTTAGTTCTACTGTTATCATTCATCGATTCATCCCAATGTCAGAAACTATTCGATCTGAAAGATTTCAAAAGCAATAGCACCACGAAGATCAAGACTACTGCACCGTATTCCCTTTACGTTTCTGCAACATCGGATCCTGATAGTCTACTCTCAAAAGTTCTTATAAAATCCACTGGGCAAACCATTTCGTGAGTTACAAGTCACTCATGACCTTCACGAGACTTTCCCAACAGGTTGGCGAGTCTCAAGCTGAACAAAGCTCAGCAACCATTCGCATTTTCAATTCCGTTCCGTGTAAGCAACGAAGCTTCACTTGTTTCAAAGCTCAATGAAACGGAAATGAAGTCGCTAACCGGGTTTTTATACACGACGACTCGCAGTCAAATGAATGGTAGCATAGGTAGAACATGAAGCATTATAAGGTAGTTCTAGATAATGCGTTCCATGTGTTTGATGTCGATGCGTATCAGAAAATCCAGAAGGATGATAACAAGTTTGAGAACTGCACTATGGTATTTCTGGACTCCAACATGACAACTCGACCAGTACAATCTTCTCTTTTATCAAAGTGGAATCAGCCTATCAACAGCTCTGTTTTCATTTACCAAGGAGTTCCTACCGTTGATTCAGAGAAATTCAACACTCAAATTTTCTCGAATCCAGTGTTCACGCCAAGTGGGTTCAGGTAACTCTAAACAGCTGAAATTCCTGATTAAATTCTTCAGGTTCATTGATTGGGTGGAGAAGTTTAGCGTAAGCTTGCCAGTGTTCTACATGAAGGTTCACAAGAATTTGGAGTTTATGATTCTTTCTGACTATCGTAAAAACTCGAATTTGTTATTCGTTTTAATTCTTCAACTTCCAGTTGAGCTTAAAACATGACGAACTGCCAAACAACTTGCAAGTCAGTAACCCATTGCGTTTTAGTGAGTAACATTCCATTTTTCAGATTCTGATGCATTCTACGTTTATGATGTTACTGTTTCCGAGAAGATCCAGATCGGAGCCATCCAGCCAGACAACTGCACCCTTGTGTTCCTCAACTCCAACTTTGACACCAACCCGTGGCAATCTTCGACTATCAGTGCATGGCAACAGGCCGACGACACTTCTGTCTTCATCTATGAAGGTGTTCCAATGGACACAACAGAGAAATCTTCTTCGCAAATCTTCTCGAATCCTGTAAGCACCACTAGCAACAACTCAATGTAAGAGACAGTTAGTAGAGCATTCGCAACAGTTCTTCTTTTCAGGTTTATCCCAAATGTCGAAAAGTTCACCTTGAACTTGGGAGCATTCTACTTCAAAACATACAAGGGAGTCATTTTTGTCATTGAACCATCCAGCAGTATGTTTGATGTATCCTCTAACCAAATCATTTTTCTTGTTCAGCTGAATTCGATGGTTCTTACACCACTGCAATGACCACTACCGGACTCTACATGAAACCTTTCAACGCTCCCGATAGAACTGTCACTGTTCGGACTGCCAGCGACGATAGATACAACGGAACTACTGGAGCCAATGTTGTAGGAAGTGTTCCGGTGAAAGCTGTTGTCATGTTGCAAGAAAACGACGATGGACAAGTATCAGCTAGTGGACTGAACCCAACGGATCAGATTCTGGGATGGAGCACTTCTGCGATTGGGAAGAACTTGAGTATCAGTTCAACTGGCGCTACAGCTGGAGAGTTCTTTGTTCAGTTTTATGTTATTCGTGAGTCATAGCCTGATGTTGAGATAACATGCAATGTGTTTCGATTCAGAAGGATCCCAAATCTCATCTACAACACTTCCTGGTCGTCAAACCACTGCAGGACACGTTGAGACCACTACAAAATCCGCAGCTGCTTTCCAGTTTCTAACGTCGCTCTTGGTCCCAGTGCTCGGAGCAAGATACTTGTAACCTGAAGTTGATGATGTTCTTACTACGATACTCTATTCATGGGTGACATGTGTGCTTTGTGTTCATAATAAACTGTCCATTGATATGCGAACATCTTGTGACCTATTCCCGCCGGTACGGGGTCTGTGCTGCCAACAGAACAAGCCTACTCATGTTTTGTTCGGAAATCAGTCATCTGATAGCTATTCCCCGGAAATTAGATTTACAGTATCACAGGAATTCATTATAGACAGGAAAGACATTGCTCCTCCCATACCAGATAGACACAAAGTCTTCAGTCTGCCACTTTATCACAATGATCGGTGGCAAAGAATGGGCTCAGCTCTTGGACAAGATCCAAGGATACTCCGCTCTCTTTTCCATCTTTGCAAACATTTTCCTAGTCTACCTGATCATCACAAAGTCTCCAAAACAGATCGGAGCCTACAAGTACTTGATGATCTTCATTTCGTTCTTTGAGATCTTCTACTCGCTAATCGACGCGATTATCTATCCGGTAAGCTAGCAAGAGCGTTCATCTAGTTGCATTATCCTTCAGTTCCACCACTCTTTCGGCTCCGCTTTCGTTGTGATTGTGAGCGCTAAAGACCGAACCATGAGTCACTTCCTCCTGAACTTCTTGAATTCTCTCTACTGGGGATGCTTCGGAACCTCTCTTGCCATCTTCGGGGTTCACTTCATCTACAGATTCCTGGTTGCTAGCGGGTATGTGGATCATAGTAGCAGATCATAAGCAGTTCCCTGTCCCAGAAACCCCATTGTCAAAACCTTCAACTCGTGGAAGATCGTCGTCTGGCTGACAATTCCCTTCATCTTCGGCTTCATCTGGGTTATCGTCGGCTACTTCCTCTGCGGTCCCACGCCGTCAACCACCAAATACATCAAGTAAGTACAACAGAGATCACATTCTCATGCATGCAGAGTGCGATTCCCGTGCGCTCCAATGCCCAACCTTTTTGTAATCATTTCTCTCATTCCCAGGGACAACGTCAAGGAAACATTCGGGTTGGATGAGGATGACTTTGTCTACTTGGGACCGTACTTCTACGAGAAAACAGCAGATAATCAGACCATACTCCACATCGCGCCGTTCATTGGAATCACCATCAACTCCACTTCCGTGGTAGCACCTCAACGTCAGGGTTCTCTATCATCTCATCGTTTCAGGGAGTCTCCTTCTTCACCGTCATTTTCTTCGGTGTCAAATGCTGGTTGTGCATCAACAACCTCGTCAAGAAAACCGAAGGTTCCTCGAAAGCCAACGTCCTGCAATCCCAACTGTTCTACGCCCTCGTTGTCCAGACCCTCATTCCTGTCTTCCTCATGCACATCCCCGTCTCTATCGTCTTCGCCTTCACTTTCCTGGACATCAACATCGGAATGCTCAGTGGTGTTCTCTCCATGACCATTGCCCTGTATCCCGCAATCGACCCACTCCCCAATCTCTTCATTATCAAAAACTACCGTCAGGCTATCTTTGGTGGGAAATAAGTGACATTTCCCAACATAAATTGGTGTTTAGGGTACTTCGGCTGCGTCAGAAACCGTCTCCGCAGCGTTTCGTCTTCATCCAAGAGAAAGGAGCGTTCATCCGGAGGAACAGAACTCACGGTGACACGCAGTTCCGAGCAACCGAGCAGCGCCGTCCCCGCTGCCCGAAGATACAACCAATTCCCGTCTTGAAGTGTGCTAATATGTGCTACTCATTCAATCTTGTCCACTCTTATATACCCATCCAAAATGAACAATACTCAAAGTCCGGTGTTTGACTTTTCTCCTTTGATTCTTACAAATTTCAGTCACAAAACTGACGACATAAAACAGAAGTCGTCTAAAAACGGGACATTGTTCAATCTGATCATCCATTAACTGCGGTTCGCTTGTTATTCTCCATAGTTACTCACTAACATCGTCATACCACAAAAAGCTGTTACTTTCCACAATTTCCCGGAAATCACAAGTCTGTCGTGGGAACCGCTACGACAATCGTGTTTGCGAGCAGCAGTCTGGCATGTTTCCGATGCGACCGGATATCATTGCCGCGGCTATCACAGCAATTGTTAGTTGATGTTTCTGATTGTTTGTGATTGAATCAGAGGTTCCAGATATGTTTGGCAGGGACCCTTGCCAATGCGTTCGTTCTCGTGTTCTCTCACAAGCTGTCGTCAATGAACAGCTCATTTGGTACCATTACAAAGTACATCGCCGTCTGCAACGTCGCGGTGTGTCTTGATTTTCTGATCTACGTGTTTCCGATGCAACTGAGCAGGTTACAAACTATACTCTACTTTTCTGATTTCTCTTCTTTCAGCGATTCCAACATCTTCCTCGCCTACTCCCACATCTTTGGACTGTTGACAATGATATTCTACGTGTCTTCCAATCAAGCACATCTCCTGATTGCTCTCAATCGTCTCTGTTCCACTTTCTTTCCAAGCTTGTACTCGTTCTTTTTCACAAAGAAGTCAACAGGTTACCTGGCCATTTGCACTTTGATACTCTCTACAATCATTTGTTCCGTCTGCTATGAATTTGTCGGATGTCAATTCGTCTTCGTCCCCACTTTCTGGACCTTCCACTTCACCGACACTGCACTCTGTGCATCTGTCACCTGGTATTCTGACTTTGTTTTCAACTTGTTTCTCGTGGCTTCTACGTTGTTCATCAACTTGATCACTGCATTCAAAGTTGCAACAGAGAGCAGAAAAGTGAGTTGTTTTCTCAGGATGATCAACAGTGACAACTTTGTTTTAGTTGATGAGTGCCGTGGGTCTCCAAGTGTCAATGAGCCAAAAGCGTCGAGAACTCAGCTTCATAACCCAAACTTTCCTTCAAGGAATCATTGTCTTCCTGGGACAGATCACATTCTACATCGTGACACCTTTCTTGAGAAACGGGATTCTCGTTTTCTTTTTCTCCACGCTCTGGGCTTTTATGCAAGCATTTGAAGGGTACGTTAGAGAAACTTTTGAAGAATGTTGCAAGTGTCAATTGCAGATTCATCATTCTCCTCTCCAATCGGGACATCCGCAACAAAGCTCTCCGTCGACGAAGTACAACTGTGGATCGAGTGATGGTCACGTAGAAGTTCCAAGATGTTGTTGTTATATAATTTGTAGCTCTCTTGATTTTCTAAGATCTCCCTCTGATGAAAAATGAAAAGTACAAAACTACTTTTTCTTCTGCTTCTACAAATTTCATTTAATTGTCGATTTTGAGACTGTAGTGTCTGTTTTCTCAGTTTCAAACATCTCTTCTCTGATATACAATTACCGATGTTTTTGTTTCTCGAGATCAAACAACCAAAGATACATAATTTCCGTCGGCTGCTATATTATTTTCCGGTCGTCTAATCAAGTCTACTGAATACAAAACTTGTATGGCTTATGACAGTCAGATAGATCGACGCCGTCAACATCAGACACCATCGCCCTTCTGAGTTAAACACCTTTCTTTCTGACTTGCTCACTAGACAGAATTGTACTTTTGTATCCATCCGGATCCGTATAAAACGAGTAGAAGAAGCAAGCACTCAACCAAGTAACCGAGATGATAGATGCTCAACTCACGACGCTCGTGCTTCTCCCGGTAACTCTGTTGGAACAGAACCTTCCCATCAAAATCCGTTTAGGTTGCTGCCATCGGTACCATTGTCAACTGGGCCGTGGTCTACACAATCCTTTCGTTGAAATCTTTCAAACACAGTTTCGGATACCTCTCTGCCAACCAAGCAATCGCAGATGCCCTTCACTCAACTGCATTCTTCCTCTACTTCTGTCCAATGGTCCTACTGTAATTCCAAGCTCCCAATGACTCCTTATTTTCTAACCCTCCATTTTCAGTGACAACGAAACCATGAAATACTACTCCCAACACTGTGGATTCATCGTTCTCTTCTGCTACGAAATGTCCGTTCACACCCATTTCGTAATCTCCCTCAACCGAGCCTTCGCCGCTTTCACCCCTTACTACTACCGTACCTGGTTCAGGTGACTCATTGATTTTCTGATGCTCGGATTAGCCAGAAAAGAAATCTTTCAGTGTCAAAGTAACAAGAGTTATGATTGTTACACTGTGGTTTCTGACTGCCACAACTACAATAACATTCTACGAAGGTGAGTCTGACACAGTTGTATCAAGACACACTCTAGTCCATTTCCAGTGCTTTGCCACCTCTTCTACAGCGACAACACCGGATTCTTCTTCTTCACAGACACTCCGTTATGCGGGAATATCGGATGGTACGGGGACTTTATGAAGAACGCCACTCTCATAGTACTCATTGTTTTCGTGGATGTGATTACAGTTGTCAGAGTGAGAACTGTTGGTCGCAAGGTAAAGGAAAGAGAAACGAAGGGATCACGGATGTTGTTTCTAGGTCAACTCCTCAATGAACAATGAAACTCAACATCGGAACCACGAAAGAGAGAACAACTTCTTGAAGCAAACAGTGTTCCAAGGCTTCGTCTTCCTTCTCGAGCTTGTCACCTATTTCATCCTCCCACAGTTTATCAGTGGAAAGTGGCTCGTGTTCTTCTGCACCTCTTTTGCATGGGTTGCAGTTCATGCCGTTGATGGGTAAGAGAACGAGGGAACAACTAGATTGAAGTTTTCATTTCAGTCTGATCATCATTGTTTGCAATCCGGAGATTAGAAAATTTCTTTTTTCTATGGGAAAACACACGCAGGAACCAACAACGATCACCACCATCATACCAAGCCGCACGAATCATTGAGTCATTTCCGAGTCCCGTGAACATTTGAAGTATATTCTTTCTTTGATACTTTTCTCTCTTCTTTTCTATTTTCAACACCAGCCTGTCTGCCCGGCTTTGAGCCTGCCTAATGTAGAAATGGAGATCCCCGAACACAAGAACACAATTCTACAACAGATCTGGTCTCGAAAAAACTTCTCTTCTTTATGGTTTTTTTTAACATCAACGGGAAGTGTTTATTGAAAGAAACTAAAGAAACATCACTAGAGCAGCGAACCCGCTGATTCAAAAAAAGCGAATATTGAAGGGATTGTTCATCGGAATCCAAGTGAATCACCGAATCAATGCATCCAACTGCTTCTTTCGGTTCGGGTCAAGTTCTGCGGTTGCCAAATCCAGAACTGGTTTTTCTCCCATCTGGAATTTCAACAAGACACTGTTTTGTCTGTTGTTTCTTTGTTTACCAGTTTAGCTAGAGTTCTCGCGAGTAACTGTGTTGCTTTCTTGTTCTCCACATCCGGTGCTCCGTTCTTGATACTGTCCCAGAGAAGTGGCAGTGCTGTTACTTCTACCTGTTTCGGCTTCAGTTTGTAGGCCAGTTTGCAAAGTTCTGTAAATGAATTAGTGTTTCAGCTGTTTGTTCTAAACTACCACAGTATTGAGAAACAATGTAAGGGCGTTGCCTCACGTTCGACTTCTTCGTCGCCGACGTCATTGCCGGTAACAGACAGACTGGGTCAATCGAGCGAATTGTATGTTGGATACATGACCGAGCCAGTTGCTTGTGCTCTTCGGATTTACTCGACAGATGGGCAGTGAGAACAAACATCAGCTGGTTCAAAACCGCTTTCAAGTTGGATTCCGTGGAATACAGTCTGAAATGTAACCAGTGTGACCAGTTCTGCCTCATGAAACTCACTTCGCCATCCCTCCCATTGTAGACAGATAAGTTTCCATGGCATACGAAGCAACTTTACTGTTTGTATCTCCGAGACGAGCAATGAATGCTTCGATGAGTCGAGTGTCACTGGCCACTGCTTTGGCTGCATGCGAACACATCTCTTCGAATCTCTGCAGTCCCGTCAGTCTCCGCTCCCATCCAGAAGCCAGCAGTTCTGTTCGAATCTCATCTAAATCCAGTTGAAGACTATCTGGTAGCTTCTTCTGAACTCGACGGGTGCTTCCAATTCGTGACAGTGATCCAGAAAGGTTGGAAGTAGATTCCAAGGAATCAGCTCCTCCTCTTTTTTCAATGGTTCCCATGATATCCTTGACCGCTTTTATCTCCGCTTCATTCGCATTTTTACGGAGAAGTCTGTCAAAGTTTGGATCCTGAAACTTTATGTAGACATCAGTGTCTCATGAGTTAATTTACCTTTGCCAGAAAACAAAGCGCTTGTTTTCCAGGAGTTCTAACTTGCTGACATTGATCCTTTGAAAAGTGTATAAGGACGGACAGAACATGCGAAAGCGCCGTCGGATTATTCAGGATCACAGAGCTGCCTTGGATTGTGATGATGTCGTAGACAAATGTAGCGCATGAGGTACGGATTGTGTTGTTTTTCGATCTAAAAATAGACATTCGCAATCACAATTCAAAGATCCTCATCAGAAATCAAACATACTTTGCGCCGGCAGTAATAATTCCTTGCAAAGCTTTTCCAGCTGTCGCAGCCTTCACCAACTTGGTCAGTGAATCGTTGGCATCGTCCCGAATGAATGCATTCGACACGTCACCCGACTTGTTCAGCAGCACCACACAAATCTTCTCCATCTCCGTGTCAATCTTCGAGTGCATATTCTGAGAGACAGTGCCAATCGTGGCTATGGCAACTCGAGACACCGAAGAGCGCAGATTTTTGCATTCGTTTAGAATTGCAATGATGACCTGGGAAAGGGAAGTTGGTCTAGTTCCTGTTCTTTCCAACACACCTCTTTCAAGTTGTCAGCCACTTGCTTTGGCTGGCTTTCTGACAGCGCGGATATCATGTTCAATCCATCAACTTTCTCCGACCATTCATCACTAGACATCTTCTTGAGAGCCAAATTAACGGACATGTTGGAAGAGTCCAACGAGGAGTAGCTCTTCGACAGAGCTGATACTTCTCTAGTTGGCTGGAAAGATGAATCATGAGACACCTGAACTGTTCTGTAGCATACCTTTGAGACCGATTTCGTTCGTTGTCCTTGTCCGGATTTGAGGAAAGTTCCATTGTTATTGGCACGTCTTTGAGGTTGCGACTGCTGAAACAGTGAACAGTGAACTTCTTGATAACTGTCAAAAACAAACCGCATGCTTCAATGGAGGATGCGAAGTGATCGGAAGACTGTGATGGCTGATGCTCTTCTTTCCCATGTTCGAAGAATCAAACGAGGAATCGAAATCTGAAACATTACCGTGATTTCACTGGAACAAATCTCTTGTTCACTTGGACTACTCCACAAATACTCTCTCCCGTCGGATTTCAGCCAAGAATGAGTTTTATGCGCATAAATAGGAGGAAGATGGGCCGTAGGAGCCGGAGTCACGTTTTTCGAGTACATTTTGCTGACGAATGACAAAAAAGAGCCCGTCTTCTGGATGCTCCGCTCTTTCTCTCTCTGCTCACATGGTTACGCCCGCGACGCGCTCTCTTCTTTATTTTTCCCGAGCACTCTTTTCTCTTTTGTATTGCGATGCGTTTGTTGTTCAGCTACGTGTTATATACCCAGAAAAAGAGTGAAAAGATATACGAATCAGGAATGAATAGAGTGGGGTTTGAGACGAATTATGAGTGATTAGTTACCCGCTTGTCTAGAGATCAACAAATTTGAACAAGTTATAATATGGCTTCTTTTGAATGATTGTTGATCATTGAAATAGAACAACAGAGTGGAATTTGAACTTTGAAACAAGATTTGAAAAACTGGATTCTTACCTTGGAAGGAATACTTTCCACTTGCTTTTGCAGGTTTGTCGTCAAAGTTTCTCGGCGGATCATTCTCCATTTCATCCTCATCACGATCACTGGACAGGTTGGTTTCACTACGAGCAGCTCTCTGAAACGTATTGCTTTTCTAGAATGTTCCAGCAAGTGTGTACTCACCATCGCTTTCATTCCGTTCTTTTTATCAATGTGATTGTTGTTGACCTCCTTTTTCGTGGTTGTCTTTTCCGGTGGTGATACAGGCGGTCTCTTGGGCGCTTCCCAGGAACTGGTACTCGAGTTTGGGTTCGAGTTAGCTGGAATAAGGAAGCGTTTGATGAAAGAATACTGATGTTAGATTTCTTCCAACTATAAAAACCCGTACGTCTCAATCTGTTATTGACCACCGTGAACATGTTATTCTGACTCGAAGTCGACATTGGAGCCACCGTAGACGAATGAATACGATTCGGAGCAGACGCTGCTCGACTGACTGTAGTGCCCATGTCTAGTGCACCCGACACGTCATGCCGGCTTCAGTACATTTGAGTACGTTGGTCAAAAAAGAAACAAAAGAGAGATCGGAATAGTAGATGACGGAGTGGACTCTGTGGCGAGAAGAATGAGCGAGGGAAGAGGCGGGTGCCTGGCAACGCGTCCTCTGGTCACTTTGTTATGTCACGGGCTAAACACCTGCACGTTTGTTGCATGGAGGTACTGCTCTCCGGGGCAAGGGACCCGTAATTGGTTTGCGACGGACGTGAAATGGGGGCTTCTCGGGCGCATGACAACTAGTAGTCACCACCTTCTTTTCAACTCTAGTTTTTGCTCACTTCTAGAAATTTCCCCCTTGTTTTTGTTTTCTTTGTGGTACATACTAGTTGGTCAACCATCCAGCGAATGATTTCTGACTCTCATTACTAGCTCAGTTCTCGTTTTGACTCTAGTACTCGTATAGAAGAAGTTCCCACGTAGCACACGCTCAACTCCCACACAGAAAAGAGAATCCAAAGACAAACACACTTCGAGACGTGACTTGTGGGTGTTGGAAACATTATGATATCACGTTGAATCAGAGATTAACTTACCGGAACCTTGTCTTCGAACGAACGAGTCGTCGCTCTTCATCCGTGTCATGATCATTTTCTGTGGAACCTCGGGACTCGCTGGCTTTTCGAAACTCTTCTCTAAACTCTTTTCAATCTGATGTCGATGTGGTTGCTGGGCAGGTTGCTGTGGAACAGGGAGCGACGGGACTGAACTCTTCTCCGCCTGTTGTTGTTGTACCATCCGATTCCTACGAATTGTTGCCAAGTTTCCTGCGAGACTGATCGGAGACATTGTCCGCTCAAACGGATCCGGTTCGATGCCACCGTTGCTGACAATCCATGCAAGATCCGCATTGGCCGGAGAACTCATTTCTGATTCTGCCAAGTCAAAAGAGTCCATAACTGGAGGAGTTGAGTATTCAATAAGACCGTCGTAGCGGATACGAGGAAGTACTTGACGGCGGATCCTTGCCTGAACTGCTTCTGCCAATCCCCTCGTATTCTGTTCCATCTCGAAGTCTCTCACTGCTTTCATAATCACCTCGGTCTTTCCGTTCAGTAGGTAAGCTAACACTGACAATTGTTCGAATGCTGCTAATCTGAATGTACAAAGGATTAGATATTGAAATTACGAATCCTAATCCTGTCCACTTACCTGACTCTTTTCTTTGGATCATGGAACATTGGCACTAATATGTTAGCGAGTGGAGCTAAGTTGAACTTGGAAGGACTTATCGTCATGAGAGAAGCTGTGTAGATGTTCAGAACTTCCTCGCGTACTCTCGAGTTCTTGTTTTCAAGGAATACGCGGAGACATCCACCGACAAGTTTTGGATTGATATGCTGAAAGTGACGGTTCACATATTAACTGATAAACTGGATTACCTGGAACAGCTCCATGAACGCCATCATTATTATCTGTTTTATCACAGATTTCTGGTTTCCGAAATGCTTGGAGATGAGGTTGACAAACTGTTGGAGATGTGCTTCCATGTGTCCTTTCAAGTGATGAGCTGTAGACCGGACAATGTCTAGTGCGAGGACTACAACCTTGAAGTTGAGATCTTCCAATACATTAGCAAGCATCAGGAGATAAGAGTGAAGGTGAGGAACGAGTCTCATAATTTCTTCCCCTGTGATTTGATCAATCACTTGTTTCAGTTTCTCCAATCCCGCAATTCTTTGATTTGCATCGTTATCCTCCGCAATCAACGCACAAACGAGACTCGGCACAATTCCAAACCGCAGTCGTCTCTCTCCGCCGGACTGCGGCTTCGCGGAGCGGAGAACCCCGCTTCCGCCTTTAGAGTCACCCTGCTCCACGTGCACGTTCTCTGTGATTCGCTCGAGGACTTCTCGCTTCTCGGGGGTCAGGCTGGTCAGTATCTGCTGCCAGGCATCATTTCCAATGAAATCTGGAAAAGATAGAGATACAAGGACATGAAGGAATGCACTCACAATGCAACTTCTTCATCAACACTCCAGTTTGCTCTTCGCATCCATGAATGTTCCCGCTTGCAGTCAATGTTTCAACAAGATACGTCCAATTTGATTTTGCTAGCTGAAAAGTTGAATATTTTGAATGTCGGCATCCATTTGTATACTTCTGGTATCAGAACTTGGTGCAACTCTCCAATGAGCTCAGCTTTCTGGTGACAACTTGGCATGAAGTTCGTGAGCATCTTCTAAAAACTTTCAACTCTAGAATACTCTCTGAAGTTGTACGGCCTACCAAGAAAGACTGCAGTGCATCTGGTTTCTGTCGAAGAAACGTGACAATGGCTTGCTGGGTGATCTTCCGCACTGTCACCTTATTGCTAACCAGTTTCGGAATCAAGTTAGGCATCACATAACAGACACAGTACTCGGTTGCCTGAATAATTGATTCAAAAAGAACAATTGAGCACTATAAACTAACGGTTCCAAACGTCGGCATGGCTTCCACTAGGAATTTGATGCATTGGTGTTGCAGTTCCCATCGGTCATCACTGATTATCTTATCAATACACTTGAAGAGTTCCCCTTTCTTCGCAAATCTGTTGAACCATTCCTCATCTCTCTTGGCAATTGAGGACGCTCTGATCAGAGTCTAAACAGGAAATGAGATTAGTCTGGGGGTTGTGTGGGTCAGACACACCGTTAACTTCGTATCAAAGTCAGGACTCTTGAGAAGCTCTAGAAAATCATCTGGCAGAAAGTTGGGGGACGGAAGACGGTCGTTGTTACGAGAAAACGCATCGAACAGTGACGTCATGAGATCCCAAAGGGAAAGGAATTGTACTGAAATGAATAATAGAGGCCACGGAGGGGTATCACGAGAAGAGTGTGCGAGTGGGTGGGTAGACGGCGAGAGGGGAACACGGCTCGAAGGAATAGCATGGAGCAGGTGGACGGGCAGGGGCCGTAGTCCGGGCAACCGGCGCGTGAAGTAAGCGGAGAGTCTACTAGTTGATGTGGGGAAATGGAGCAGAGGTACGCAGGAGAGATGACCAGTCGACAGAGGATGGGAGGGAACTTATGGCTTGTTGGGTAGGGGTGAAAAATGAAGAAAGGATGCAAACGAAAGCTCATGATTCTTTGGATAAGTGAATGTAGATGAGGTGATGATTTTCGAGAACTTTACAACTTTGTAACACCCGGAGCTTTCTTGCGGAAACGATCATCGGAAGTGTTTTGAACAGGAAAACGTTTATTTGGTTCATTCATTCGGTCTTTCACAGAATGTTCAGTCATTCCGATCAAAACAAGAACTTGGTTAGTGAATTAATCTAATCTTGTTTTTTCTTGAGTCCTTTCGGAGCCGCTGATTCGTCCATTCTGAGCAACCAGTACGTCGCCATGACTCCTTTTCCCTAAACAACAAGTCTCCCCATTTCTTGAATGTATATTTCTTTTCCCTACCTTGATTATCACTTCACCGCGTGCCTCCGTGGTAAATCCGCCGAGTCTAACAAGCATTTGATTGGCTTCTTCAGACATGTGGATTTGGCCAGCTGCAATGAGAGAATAAAGAAAAGGATCTACGAAGTAACAAATAAGATGTTACGTTTTGAATTGCTTTCCATTCGACTTGCCGTGTTCACTGCATCACCAAACAGACAATATCGGGGCATCGTCAACCCAACAACTCCAGCTACTACTGATCCTGAAAATAAACATTTCGGAGCCATTGAAACTTGACAAACTGACCACAATGAAATCCAACTCGTATCTTTATTTTCTCTCCTGGTAAATGAGGAATACTGTAGTTGGCCAGAGAGTTCACAAATGCCAGTGACATACTCGCAATGTTCCTCGTGTGCTCATTTCCGTTCCGTCTCGGCACTCCGGAAGCAACAAAGTAGCCGTCTCCAATTGTCTCCACTTTGTAAACATCATGAATCTCGATGATTCCATCAAATATTGTGTACAATCCGTTTAGAAGATTGACAACTTGCAGAGGAGTACACTTGCCAGCT
This sequence comes from Caenorhabditis panamensis, assembly GCA_900883565.2. Lineage (NCBI taxonomy): Eukaryota > Metazoa > Nematoda > Chromadorea > Rhabditida > Rhabditidae > Caenorhabditis > Caenorhabditis panamensis. The sequence goes on along the minus strand of LR538403.1, from coordinate 404,837 downwards.
AATGTCGTGAAACTGACAACATCGGAGAAGAAGAGAGTGACCACGTCGAATGTCTCCGGTTCAATGGTCTGTCCCAGTTTCAACTTGTCGGCTACTTGTTTGGGAAGCATCCGATACAGAAGCACGTCGCTCTTCTTCTTCTCTTCTTGTAACTCCTTCATTCTCTCGGCCACCTCATCTTCCAAAGTGGATGCATATGATTCGAGAACATTAAAAACGTGATCCATCAAGTTGTCATTTCGATTCGTGTTCATACTCCTCAACTGTGAAGCGACTTGTTTGATATCGGGACGTTCCGATGGTCTCTCTGCCCAACAATCTCGAACCAAGTGTAACTAAATAAGATGATTTGAAGTTTGTAGAATATCCACAACCTACCAATGCCGGATTGATCTCCAATGCTTGATCATGATCCAAACTTGGTCTCGGTGACTGCATTCCTCCCTTCTTCAACATGTAGATTATCTCTTCCGCGTCCTCTTTTCTATTTTCCATGTCAAATGCAGAACTTCTGGTTATCAATTCTGCACTGATGATCCCCAAACTGTAAATGTCTCCTTCACGACTCCCACCAATGTTATCATTGCGAAGGTTCTCAGGAGAGGACCAGAGTAAATCTGAAACACATAATGCATTTTCAGGCTTCCGGAATTTACATACCAATCTTACTGTACTGATCTCTTGTCCTGAACTCTCTCAATCCAAAGTCTGTAATTTTCAACTGCCATCTATCGGTCAGAAGACACTTTTTCGAAGTGAGCATTCCATGGAAGTCAACATATGATTCGTGGATCCAGGCCAATCCATTAACAATGTCCTTCATCAACGAGTAAATAAAGAAGCCGTCCATCTGCATACTGGCTTTTCGAATCACATCGGCAAGAGAGCCTCTGGTACAGAATCTCCAAACGGAGAGCAACTGAGGAGCATCCAATGACATTCCGATGAACTTGTTAAGATTTGCATGGTCCACTAGTCTCATCTGAAAGATCACAGTTATATCACATTTAGGAAAAAACAAACATGTCTCATTGCAGAACAAGTCTTGTTGTCGAGGAGTATCCGAACAGTATGTTTCCTGGCGGCTACTCTCTCCACTTCAACATCATTCTGAATTGTGAAAAACAGATAGTTCCTGGTCTCCCCAACATCCGAGGACATGTTAGATCTTGTGGAAGAGATGGTACTGGGGACACTGCTGATACTCCGCATGCTGTGTTCCCCTTTCCCTTTCTTTGTGATAACTTTCATTGAGTTGAATGGAATCTGCCACAGAGAGTTCTGTCGTTCTACTTCTTGACGTCGAGCACTGAAAATTCAGTAGTTCAGAAACAACAATAAAAATGGAGTAGTACTGGCAGAGGTAGACGAAAGCAAGAATGGCACCGACAATCGTGAGAGCAATGATAATAATCGCAGTGATAAAGAGTCCGAGGTACTCGAAAAACACGTTGGGAGGACACTTGGAGCCAGTGTATCCACATAGGGGTTCATCCAACGGACGAATTCCCTGACGATGAGACCACATGGCTGTAGCTTCGTTGGTATACAGCTTTGTCATGGTGGCAACTTGCAGACTGACTTCAATTGTAGCAACCATCGAGGAAGTGTTGTTGGAGTTGAGGGTCATGACGTAGAGGGTTGGACTGCGGACACCATCCTTGTTTATTGTTATTGGACCGTCGATGCCTGGAAAACTTCTGGATCTACATAGTTTTCACTGTTTTTATGTACCTTCAAACGATCCAATCAGGAACGGCTGGAATGCACTTCCATTCCGGTACTGTGTTGGAGCCGTCTTCATCACTTTACTCATTGCTAACCCATACAAATACATGGAGTCGTGAAGTTGCCCAGCGTACGTTGCAGCCTGAGTAAAATGACTTTTTGAATCATCAGATTCAGCTTCATACCGTGTTATACTCTGTTGCTGAGCAAGCTGCCGAACAATTGTACGGAGGATCATTCATTCTTCGCAGCACTTCTGCTGAGAACGCTGAGTAGTTGGAGCCCACTTTCCCTTGTCCTTGCATCTGTAATTGAATAGAATAGCAGATAGTTCTGTAAAGTTTCTGGCTCACATCAACAATGAAAATAGATCTCTGGAACCCAGGGATGGCTTCTTGATCACTAGGTTGAGGGCCAGTACTATCAACCCATGGATATCGGTAGGAACCATCTGGTTGAAGTATCGCGTATCCTTTGGATCGGAGAGACGGGAGAATGTAGACGTATTCATCGGTAGCGTATCCATTCCTACTCGCCACCAACATCCATCTCCGGTGATACCCTCTGGTATTTCCCTCGTGGAAACAGGGAACGATTACTGAAATTTGACTACCTAATTGTGATGGAAGAAGGTTCAACTCACTTCTTCCTCTCGTTGACGCATCTTTTATAATGGCTAGCAATCCTTCTTCACTGTGATCAATGATTTGCACCGCATATGACATAACAATGTCCCCGAAGTAGGCAATCATATCCTGGAAGTCATCCCTCATCGTCTCGCACTTCTCATCATCTCCTTCCAGAGAGTACGCGTAGACGAATTGATCCCAACCGTATTCCTGCATGACTTGACGGAAGGCAACTGCTAGACTGCAAGTCAAACTTTACGAACAAAAATCTATATTGTTTGTTGCACCTTTTCGACCCAATCGACAATATCCCAGCAGTTGGAAATCTGTCACTGTCATCCAGAGCTGCAGAAGATGTCATTCCCCAAGTAATCAAAGGAACATTGTAGAATGTGGCGAGTGTGAAGACGGGGATTGCCGCTGAAAAAGGGAAGCTGAAAGAGAAAAAAAGAAAGGTAATACGGATGTTAGTAGTCGGTCCGATGAGTACATCCACATTATACTGTGAGAACATTTTGATAGCAGCTCCGGCAGCCTGCAGTTCGTTACATTGGTCGTAAAGAATGGTGATTCTGTAATGTATACGAATACCAACTCAAACAATGGATAGATTTTAGAAAATCTATAACCGGAGGCTAAATTGTCAGAGATCCATCGAGTATCGACTGTCGAGACGCATAATATATGTATTATAAAATCTATAAAATGTAGACCCTTACGTACTTGAATTCATATCCAGGCAACATATTCTCTCTTTTGATCCTGTCAATCGCTATACTCGCTGCACTGGCAGATGTACGGTAGCTGATGTATGTACTGCTGCCCTCAACATTCTGAAACAAACAAATGTATTCTTGCACTCGAAATCTCCACTTTTGGAAGTACATCACAGTGCAGAAATCCAATGTGAAACACATTTCCCGGCGGTTGACAGTTACACTGAATTAACATGTTCATCAAGACTTTTCGTAAAGGATCCTACCGTAACCAGAATCGTCAGTAATACCACAAAAAACTTGGTGTGCATCAACGACAGAACAATAATCAGAAGAATGAGGGTGGGTGTATCTCGGAAGCTCTCGAATATCGCCGATTTGTTTTTATTAGCATTTTATAGAGTCTGTTTTCTCGGTTTCCAGGCTGGTGACTAATCCGGCAGGCGGCTCAAGGGCTTCCCGACTTATTGGGGGAACAGAATGTGAACTGAACGGGAATATAGCTGTGGGGGAAGTGGGGTTCTAGGCGAAGACTTTATCAGTGCAATATCAGTTCGTTTACCCATTCTCTCGTCGCTCCTCCCCTTTTCCCGTCGCTGGCCGAGTTTTCGAGTGGTGACGACCGAACTTTCGCAACAAGAAAAAGTTTCAATTTCAGTTCAATTTTTCATCATTTTCCGTCAAATTTCTTCAAATTCATCGAATTTTCACTTGTTTCAGATGCAGAAACTTCTCCGACTCGGTTCGACATTCGCCCGTTCCGCCGTTTCCGTCAAGCCGACCGTCATGACTTCGAGACTCCCACAAGCCCGTCACTTCTCCGCGTACATCTTTGATATCGAGTCGTCGGACGATTTTCAAGAGAAGGTTATTGAAAAAACATAAAACTCATGTGAACGGAGTGTTTTCCAGGTCATCCAGTCCACAGTTCCAGTCATCGTCGACTTTCACGCAGAATGGTGCGGACCGTGCCAGGCTCTCGGACCGAGACTCGAGGAGAAAGTGAGTTCCTTTTGAAAAAATTGAACCGATTGCATGCTTTATAGGTAAACGGCAGAAACGGAAGTGTGCTTCTTGCCAAAATCAACGTTGATCACGCCGGAGAACTCGCGATGGACTACGGAATCTCAGCAGTGCCGACAGTGTTCGCATTCAAGAACGGAGAGAAGATCTCTGGATTCTCCGGAGTTCTCGACGACGAGCAGTTGGACGACTTCATCGAGGACACCATCGCCGCCTAAATCTGCATTCCCAGTGATTTTGAAGTTTACTAGTTGCCACTGTTTGAGAAGACGAGTTTATTATGTAGTTTACATGAAAACTGATTTGAAAAATAAATTAAGCATTCAATCAAATATGTATATTTCTTTAGGGCGATCACCAGATTTCAGTCAAATCTACAAACAGCATCACCGGTTGTCATGTTCAGTTCACTTCTTTCCAGTTTGCATCCACTTTGGCATCGCCGACTTGGCAGGCGGACCCGTGCTCGACGGAGAAGTGTTGTACGAAACGGTCTGTTGGGGTCTCTTCTGTTTGCGATCCTCGTTAGTCGTCGAGTTGAACGGAATGTACGTCTTGTTAGCAGCAAGCCAGGCAGTGGAGATGGCATCAGCAGCATCTGGAGTCACTTCCACTACGTTGTGCAGAACATCGGCGGCGTTCACGGAATGTCCTCCGAAACTAGCCAGGAGAGTGGACTTCGGAGCGAGTTCCATGTCGACAAAGTTCTTCGTCTCGCTGGTGGCGACTTTCATGTTTGTAAAAAGGAGCTTCCATCCAGATTGAGTGAAGACATTGTTCAGGAAGGTTTGAAGGTTGGAACTGCGCTCGGCGGTATTGAAGCACACTTGGAGAACGTGTTCGCCGACGTTGATACGAAGCACTGTGTGCTGATAAGCTTCCATCTTGAGTTGACGATTCTTCTTTTTCAAGTAATCCTTCGAGATGAAACTTCCTTGAGTTTGGTCTCGTCTGAAAATGTTTGGTTAGAAAAAGAGACTTGTGAAATAGACATACACAGCCTTGCGGAGATCCTTCTGCATGTTGCGGACGTCGTCAAGACCCACTTCGTAGAACTCTTCAGTCTCCATTGGCTCATCGACATGCACTCGAGCACTGAAATAAGTCGTAACTGATATTGATCTCTTATTCCTGAAATCCCTTACGTCTTCTTAAACACTACGGCCTGTCTGTCACACGGATCCGCGAACACCTCGACTGGTTCTTTCTTCTCAACTGCTTCATCGGCTCTGGCACGAATCTCATCGAGCGAGATGCGTCCTCCATCGGCCAACGCATTCACCATTGCATCCATCCTCGAGTCGGCAGACGACGTTGCGAGGGAGTTGTTGGCACGTTCCAGGAGACGATTCAGTTCTTCGGTACGCAGAGCACTGTTCGGAGGCGGGCGACAGAAAGCCGGACCGTCGAAGGACCACGAGTCCGCGTTCTGTTGGGGAACTTCTTGGAGAACATCACGTTGCCTGCAAAACATAGAAAAGATCGTGGGAAGGTCGAAGGGAATCCGATGAATCATTATCGAATTTTTTTGCTAATCACGGTGATGATGACTAACTCTTTCCTCTACGTAAACATTGTAGCGGCCTATGTTCGAACGGACTAGCAAGCAGCGGCCCCACCTCCCCTATCACCCTTTTTCTCTGTTCTCTCTATTTTCGAAAATTGCTCACGAGTTTTCCGTTCTATTGCTAATCATAAAGTTTCGAAAATTTGTTTATTCTCGGAACTTTGATTCTTCACTATATCTAACTTCTACAGCTGAACATGAAACCTCCGTCGTTGATGGGTAGACCGACCAACAGACCACCGGGTTTGGATCCGTACCAACTCATTTTCGACGACATTGAGACCTTCGTTAGTTATCCTATTCGTTTTCAGATTGGTTTCATAAATGAGAATTTAGAGTATCGATTCGGACACTGAGGAGTGGCAGAAGATCGAGAAGTACTTCGACCAGACTCAAGGCGAAAAACCGTTGCCAGTGCAATTGGTTGATGTGAGTACTTGCTTATTTTCCGTACATTGGTTACTTTTTTCTAGATCATCGAAATCAAGAAGCCAAACGAGCCAGCGTTCGAGTTCCCGGGTGAGAAGACTCTTCTCTGGCACGGAACCACGAAGTCGAACCTTCCGTTGATCATCAACGACGGACTCATGATCAACCCGCATGCCGCGGTGTTCAGAGCCGGCGGAATACTCGGAAAGGGAGTCTATTTCTCGGATTCATTCGCAAAAAGCGCCAGTTACTCTGTGGTATTCGTAGGAGAATGATCAGGATCTTATCATAAATTTGCAGCGCACAAATCGGGGCGCTGAGAACTACATCCTCCTCTGTGAGGTGTTCCTTGGCAAGACGTTCTCGTCTACCAACTTTTTCGATCTAAAGAACAAGGAGAAAATTCTGGGACACGATTCAATTAAAGGTGAGTTTACACGGAGCATGCTCCCGAAAATGTGAATATTCTCCAGCGATTGGCAAAATCACATCGCTTGCATCTGACAACGACGACCTGAACGGTGTCCAAGTGCCATCCATGCTTCAGCAAAGAGAATCTTCAACGGAAAACTCTCGATTGCACTATCAGTTGGAGTTCAACGAGTGAGTTTTGAAAAATGGGAAGGGCTTCGAAATATGTAACACGGTTCAGGTACGTCGTGTTCGACGAGAAACGCATCAAGCCAAAGTATCTCGTCCGATTCCTGAACACGAACATGTCTTCGTGAACACCACAAAGTACCGGTTTTCAAATCAAAACGAGGTTTTTGTGTATCTCTTTCACAAATTGCATGTTTTACATGCTCTGGGTTACGTCTTTTTCTCTCTTTACCGTGTGATAAACGTGTTGTTTTCTTCTTTTTTCATGAATTAAAGACTTACTGGAAATCTGAAGTGTCCATACTCTGCGGTTCCTGGGCTTCTGGCAAGATAGCTCTCAACTGCTCCTGCTCACGAATTTCACGAGCCTCCTTGTCCTTATCAAACGCTTCTTGTCTCTGCTTCTCGAGTTTCTCTCTTTCAGCATTTTCAGCTTTTAACTTCATAAAATTCGCATCCAACGCCTTCTTCCTCTCGGCTTCTTCCTTCTGTTTCGCTTCAATCTGCGCCAATTCATTCGGGTTCAACTTCACTCTCATGTGGCGGACGAGACACTTCCCGGCGGAGACTCCGAGACTCGCCAACGAGTTTCCAGCCAGTTCCGCTTCACCGGTGTACTGAAAATGGAACGATTCAGAAGTCATCAATTGGAAGCAACTCACTCTCTTGTTCATGTAGATGATGCACGGAACAGTTCCGTCTACAATCGCTGTCAGATCCTCTCCGAAATCCTCGTTGAATCCTCGTAGCACTTCCAGCAGCGGCGTATTCACTCCAACACTCTTCTGTTTCCGGGCGCCAGTTCCCAACTGAACAGCCAACTCGATCTGTGCATTCTCCGCGACAGCTTCTTTCTGTGTCATTTCGAGAGTCGCATTGTTGGCAATTCCGGAGAGTCGGAAAGGCATCGAGGAGTCGATGAGTTTACGGGATTGAGTCTGCAGACGGTGACTGTTCACTTCGAATCCACTCTTGAGACACGCTTCTTCGAGAACTTGTCTCATCAACATCATCGGAGTGGTTTTCACTTGAACTCGTTTCGCATTCGGGCAGATGATCGTGAGCGAACTCATCTGGAATTGGGAGAAATTGGAAAGGAATGGGAAGTGGAAAGGGAGGTAAATGACACGTATGACGGGGATGAATAGTCGATTCCAGGTCAATTGACTTGTCGTCACTAACGACGTCTTCTATGTCTAAAACGTCTATTGACCAATGATGAGACAAAGAGGTCCACATAAATGGTTCGACATTGGTGAATATGAATCAGAAATCGGGAAATTACCGATAAACATAGAAATAAATAGGTTTCGGAACAAAAAACAGAGTAATTTTATGAAAAACAAACAAGAAAATATAAGATCAACAATCAAAAATAAAATAATCAACAGAATAATTAGTGTTGCACCACTAGATCTCCTCCTTGATTTCCTTTTTCACCTCGACTTCTTCTTTGACTGCAACTTCTTCTTCTTCCATCTGTCCCTCCTGCTCTTCTTCTTCCTCTTCGGGTTTCTCATCGTCACGATTCTTATGAGAAGCGTCACGCATCGCCTTCTTGCCCATATCGCTGCCAGTAACCTCACGGAGAGCGACGGTTGCGTACGAGCCGGAGATCAGACTGAACTGGAGCTGCAGAGCAAGAAGAGGTCCTTTACGTTCTGATTCTGGGATCGCGCGGGTTCGGAGTCCGTCTTGGAGGAGAGATCGAGCTTCGGGGTATCGAATGAACGACCACTTGAGATCCTTTGACTCCACGAACAAGCGACGAGATGATTCGCTCAGTGAAAATCGGCTGAAAGCAGATGATAAAAATTTAAATAGTTGATCAAAATGAAACCTACTCTTTGAGAGCCGTAAAACTGGCTGGAGTGAGTCCATCCTGCTCGAGAAGTTCCTTGATCCATTCGGCCGCATAAGTATTGTCAAATGCCGGATACTCTCCTGGCAGTGGAATGTGGATGTCGTAATGAGTGGCATGCTCTCCCAGAGACACTCCTTCTGCTCCAACATCACTCTCGTGAACTCTGGTACCGTACTCCTTGACTCTTCGAGATGCAACTTTGTTCCAGAGAAGAGACTGATAAGCATGAACGTAGAGACTGCGACTTTGAACAGGAATCGACTCGGTGATGCAGTTCTGCCAGGTTCCTCCTCTCGAAAGACACTTCAGAATACCTCCCTCAATTGTTGCGAATGCTTGGGCTCCTTTCAGTTTCGAGAATGCTTTCCTGGCATTTCCGGTTTGTGCGAAACATTTGGCTGCGTATCCGACGGCTCCGTACCCAAGATGATCAGGCATTGCATTCGTCATGATCAGCTTCACAGCTTTCTCCCAATCTCTTTTCAAGATAGCCAATCCGATTTCCGCAGTGGTCGCACTTCGCGAACCGAATCTTTGAGTTCCTGAAAGACACATACGTTCATTTCAACGACTGTTAGAAAATTGAAAACTTACCGAAATAGTTGATGAATCCCGTGTTCTGGAACGTCTCCAGTCGCTCATGCAACAATGTTTCGGACTCTTCTGGGATGTTTCTCAAGATGATGCTGAACCGGTTTCCCCAGTGAGCTCCCATTTGAACCTGTTCGTTCTTGTACTCGCAACCAAACACACGAATTCCGCGGAGTCTCGAGTTCAGATCCAGAACCGTGCTTTCGAGAACTTGGGTAACACTGATTCGTTGAGCAGTGACTGCTCGCTTGTCCTTGATTCCGTGGGTTCGGACGCAGTTCACAGGGACTCTGAACACAATGAATGCCAATCTGATTTCAGTATAGAGGGAACTTACTTCAAGAACTTGGCGAGTAACTGACAAGCAAAGCTGGTTTCTTTGTTTTCCTTGCACATCGTAAAGTGGCACTCCTTCGGCACGTTCTCATCCCAAATCTTGCGCTTTCTGCTAGAATCCGTGTGGCCATGAGAAACAAGGATACCTGCATCCTTCATCTCGGTGATCAACTTTCCCGAATACCTCTCCCGGACGAAAAAGTGGATGATCTTCCTCTCGTCTTTGCTCAGATTCTCCACATTCACCACAACCGGATCTCCTTTCGTTTCGTATCGTTCGTCGAGAGCCGCAAGAGTTTCCTCCGAAATGCAATCCGGCTTGGCGATTCCAGTGTATATTCCAATATCGTCGTCCTTTTTCTTTCCCGTACTCTCCAGAACGACATCGGGAGATGGGATGGGAAGAACTGTTCCGTCGGCTGAAAATCAGGAATTTACAAACTCAAAACCGGTTATATTTATACCTAGAACCTCCTGCACGATGAAATCGGTGTACATCTCCTTGAGAAGACACGGAATCGATGTCACTTCGTGCGCGCTGGCATACTCGGTCAATCCAAAGTCTGTCTCCATCTGAAACTTTATGCAACATAAAATTTAATAAAACATCACAGCGATGAGAATAGAACAAGATAATTATGCGGAAAATAAAGAGTCTATACGAAAAAACGACGACAGCGATATCAATAAATACATAAGTTAGAGAAGCATTGCCTAGAATCTCTGCGTCATGAAGTTGCAGTCGTTTTGGAAACCGAACTGCGAGTAGAACGGAAGGAGTTCCGGTTTGCATTCCAGGGACACTTTGTAGACTCCGAGAGACTTGGCCAGAGAGACGAGAGTCTTGAGAAGAAGAGCCCCCAGTTTCTGTCCACGCATCTCCCGATCCACGACGACATCTTCGACTCTTCCGCGGCTTCCGGCCTCGTGGATGAACTTCATCTCCAGTACCAAAGTCGCCGATCCCACCACTTTCCCAGAAGCAATATCTTCGATGACAACGATGTGGTAGTTCGGAACTGAAGTTCTCATCGCCTCAAATTGCTTCTCGAAAGCCTCCTTATCAATGTTTCCGACCGATGTCAACTGGCCGAGCAACTCGAGATACCCGTTGGAGAAGTCATTTTTGGCCAAAGGACGGACTCTAAGATTAGCAGGGACATCCGCTGGGATGTGGGACTCTAGAAGGGACTTATTGAAAATGTAGGTCATGGCGATCCTGAAGAAATTACAGAAATGATGACAAAACGGTAGAACGACGTGGATTACGGGTGCCCGGGAGTAACAAATTAGGTGAAGTTAGTGTGAGGGGTGTGAAAACTTTTGATTAGCATAAGAAAAATGGAAAACCACTGAAAATCTACTCAAAAACCAAAAATATTTAGAAAAAAAAAAGAAAAATCGAAAATTCCACGATCAAAAATGTTGAGGGGGTGACCGAACCGAGAAAAATCGTCGAACCGAGAAATGACTGAATCGAGAAAGACTGAACCGAGAAAAAAGAAAAAACTCGGTCAGGTAAAAAAGAGACCGAACTGAGAAAAAAAGAGACTGAACCGAGAATTCAAAAAAACTGAAAATGACAAAATTCGAACATTTTGAGCATATTTGACTTTTTCCGAAAAAATTTTCACCAGGAGAAAATCTCGGTTCGGTCTCTTTCATATTCTTGGTTCAGTCTCTTTTTTTCTTGATTCAGTCTCTTTTTTTCTCGGTTCAGTCTTTCTCGATTCAGTCATTTCTCGGTTCGACGATTTTTCTCGGTTCGGTCACCCCCTCAAAATGTTCCGAAAACCTAGTCCGCGGCAGCTAGTCCCCCGTTCGTGTAGTCCTCTCGGACAAGTGTTCCAGCCCAAAAAAGTTGTGAAATCCGATAAACCTGCTCTTTTCGGTCGGGGTCTCTGTGCTCGAACCGCCTCGTATCTGCCCTCTCGGCCATCTGTTTACTTTCTCATCGCGCACTTACACACTTGCAGCTGCCCTCTAACGTTTTTCGCCTCGAAACTCGCAGCAGCCCCACCCCCAGAGAATGTTTCCATTACTCACTTCCGCCGCCGTCGCTCTTTCGTCTTCCTTCATTTTCTTTTCTTCACCCGTATATGGAAGTCTTTGTTATATTGCAGACAGAATGCTGGACACACTATGGGACACCCGGCAACTCCTGCCCATCTACTACCTGATCGTCACTTTCGGACTCGCCGTCACCTGCAGTTTCACCCTCATCTGCCCGCATCTCTGTCGACTGATTCCAGCACTGACAACGTACGGAAAAGCAGCAGATCAGCTTGAGGAGATTCCACTCGTTGCCATAATATCAGTTCCAAAGAAGTAAGTGCAGAAGTTATCACGAAATCAAGAAATGCCCTGTTTCAGATGGTTCAAGCATTTCTACGCCATCGGTCTGCTGGTGCTGTCCCTTTCCCTTCATGCCATCTACTCGTTGCTCCACAATCCCAATTATCTCCCACCAATTGCTCACAGGATCCTCGTCACACTCACTCGTTCCTACAGTATACCACCGAGTAAGCATTATTATCTTATCACTTCCCCATGTCCTTCTTTTCAGTCTCTCCAAGTACTGCTACATTCATCATTCTGCTCATCACATTCCACGTCGCCCGACGGTTGTACGAAACACTGTTCGTGAGTGTCTACTCTGACAGTCGCATGAATCTGTTCCACTACGTCGTCGGAATAGTCCACTACGTGATCCTTCCTATCTCGGTCTTGTGTGAAACTCAAGGATTTCTGACCAAAGGTATCAATTTTCATCTTTCTGATCCAAATTATCTCTTTTTTCAGCCGACCAATTCCACATCTCCATGTCAGAGATCACTCCCCAGCAGTGGTTCGGCGCCTTGCTCTTCTGCTGGTCCAACTGGAGACAACACCAGCTCGCGGAGCAGATTGCGAACACCCGCAAAGGACCGAGAGGACTCATCCGCAACTACGCCTACGGTATCTGCTTCGGCGGCTGGTTCAATCTGGTCTCGTGCCCGCACTTCTTCTTCGAGATCTGCATCTATCTCTCCCTACTCGTTATCATTCCCAGTGCCTACGTCCTCAAGTTTGTCGTTCTGTTCGTCTGCGTCAACCAAACGTTCGCCGCCCTCATCACCCATCACTGGTATCACAAAACGTTCCCAAAGTACCCTCCATCACGGAAAGCTCTCATCCCCTACGTTCTCTGAATTCGTTATCCGTTCCCCCACCAAATCCCTTTACATCAGTTCACTTGCTAGATTCTTGTCATAAATCCAGTTTATTATTATTTATTATCTTTTCTATTATGATGGGTCAACATATTCAAAGTCTTCTGCAAAATAACTGTACAAAAACGAGAGTGGAGAATGAGTGAGAGAGGGACGAAAAGCTTTCAGTAAGAAGGGACGGAACACCCGCGTCGTGTGTTAAAATTTGTTTGTGTGGAGGATGAATTTGAAGAAAACGGTCGAGAGACACTGTGACAGAGAGGGTAAAAAGGGACAGAAAAGGTATGCGGGCGATGATGGACCCGCAAAGATTTGAGGAACTGGGAGACGAGAGAGAGAGAGAGAGAGTTCTTATACTGGGTAACGGCGTTTCGGAGTCAGTGGCTGCGTATCGGAGAGTGCTACGTGGCCGGAAGAGGAGATGGTCGATGGAGCAGTCGATGTGTCACTCCTGAATTCAAAAGATTCAAAAGACATCGAACTGATTAGCTTACATTGTAGAGAGAAGACTGTCAGACTGATCATCGGAGTTCTGCGAGTCATGACGGACGTGGTTGATGGCCGCCTTCAAGAACTCTTCTCCACTTCTGAAATTTGAACCTTATCTTCCCAAACCCTTCAGACACCACTCACTCATCCCGTGTATCCTTCCAATCCACGAGTCTCGGCATGGATCCGATGGTTTTGGAAGCCGACAGTCTGACTGTTGACGCGCCGCCCGATGCGATTTGTCCGACTTCGTTGAACTTGTGCAGCTGAAAATAAAGCATAGCGCATTGCTTCTTTGTTTGAAACAAAAAGGAATGACTCAAATGACTCACTTTGTTGCTTTTCCTGTTCTTTTTGTAGAGAAGCATTAGCACAATGACGAGTCCGACGACACACAACGACATCAGCGAGACGACGAGGAGGGATGTTGCAGAACTTCCGCTTTCATCGATACGAGGACCGAGAGACGTTGGGAAAGCCGCCGATCCGTTCCCGTATCCATAAGGAGCCCATTTTGCATCTGGAATACTTTCGATTCGTGTGACATCATGCTTCAACTGTACCTTTACACAACGGGCAACAGTGTCCTTCAATCGGCACCGGGTCATCGCAGTGGGGACAAACCATCTGGCGACAGACAGTTTGACCGCCAGCAACACACGAACAGTTGGAGCATCTGCCATCTTGCCACTGCTCTCCAATAGCGTACACTGAAGACTGATAGGAGCAGACTGCAGACGAGGAGAGCGCATCTGAGCAAACTGGGCAGCATTTTCCCTTGATCACTAGCGGGTTTCCGCGACACTCGAGGCTATCGTCGCAAGCTTCTTTGTAGCAGTCGGGGGATCCATCAGTGGAGCAAATGCATGAAGTGCAGTCATCCTGACGCCACGAGGAACCTGAATGAACCATCTTCTTTTGAAATCACAACGTTTTCCATTTTCATACCGACGATATGAGCAGTTCCCGACTCATCCGTGCACACAATAGTGTCTCCGTTGTCGTTCTTCGTGCTCGACACTTTCTGTTCCGGACACGTCGGGCAGCAGTCGTCTTCGTTCACATATTCTGGGTTCGGGCAGGCAATCGGGGGACATTCTGTGGTTCGGCAGAGAACGTGACCGACACGGCAAGTGCAAGAGACACACGGAGCCAGTTGCCAAGTCTCTCCGTCGGTGAACAGCCTTCCAGTGCCCGGGGACTGACAAACTGTGTGCTCGTGTTTCTGAGCGGCCAGGGAGTTGTTCGACTTGGTCTTTTTCTTTTGATCAATACACGACGGGCAACAGTTATCTGAAATGATTCGAATCTAGAAGAAGTCTCTGAATCACAGCATTTACCTTCCTTCTGTACCCAATTCTCATCAGCACAGTCTGAGGGCTTCGACGGGCATGAAATCAGCGAGCAGAACTCTTGTTTGTTCTCACAGAAGCAGTGTCTACACCCATCACTCCACCACTCTCCTCCATCACGGACCACCTGATGACCGTCGTTGGAGAACGAAATACATCTATAAACATTTTGATCGTTGAATGATCTTGGTTTTCAAGTGTCTTACTTTTCACTGTGATACTCGCTGAGCATTGCAGAGCCTGACCCAAGTTTGGTAGATTTCGTTGTGCTGCTTGGCTTCTTATCCAATTTCGATGAAGCTGAAAACTTTTTAATAGATCTTCTGAAACGGACGACTAGAAGACAGATATTGGTGGAGAAGAGGGAGGGTTTTCTAATATTCTAACCTCGACACTTGCACAGTGAACAACCCGCTGAATTCGTCTCGAAACCGTAGAGACAATGTTTGTGGCATTGGTGCAGTGGCGGACACTTGGAGCACTTGCACACGGTGCAGCCGTCTTCGTCTTTCAGGTATCCGTGAGCACATTGTCTGAAACTCGCTAACTAAAATGAATTTCGATAAGAATCATACTTACTTCTCGCAATTCTCATCGTTGAGTTCTCTGCATCTCGGGTTAGTCGGCACTTCGTCCGGAAGGCACTCACAGACGTAGCATCCGACGGTGTCACGACGGAGCCCGTTGGCACATCTACAAACTTCCTTATGCTATCTGAACTCGTCTCTCAACTATACCTCAAAGAACAGTGTTCCAAAGACGGGCAAGTTGCAGGTGGACGAATGATGGTTGGCTCATCACACACTGGACAACACTGTCCTTCAACCTTCCTTGGATTCTCACAATCGGTCTTGCACATATGCTTCTCACACATGTGAGCACCCAATTCGGAGCATGTACAGGATGTGCAGTCGTCTTTCTGCCACGAGGCTCCTCTCTCAAGCTTTGTCTGATTATCAGTCTGGCATCCAAGGCACACTGGACAGCATTCTCCACTGGGGATTCCGATCCAGGTACACTCTTCTGAAATTAGGAACTTTTCCATCAAGATTCCACGACAGATCACACTTACGGTTGACTTTAGGACAGCTCATTTTGTGACAGACGGAGACTCCTCTCAAGCAAGTGCAGGACTCACAATCCGAGACATGCCATACTTCGAATGGCTGTCTTTCCACGTTGTTCTGCATACACTTTGCTTTTGCCAACTCATCATCGACACACTCCCATTCATCACAACACCTTCCGGGGAAGCCAGTTCCTTTCTTCGACACGTGAACCGACTGACCATCAGGGCACTGAGCAGGACGACAAATGGATCCACGGCACTTGCAAGTCTGTTTCACAGGGCAGCAGGACTCCTTTGGAATTGTCTCTGGTGGCCGGAAGCTGTCAGAAGGGCACGGTTCCTCGTCATGGATCATCGGTGGGCAGTACACATTCTCACACTTCTTCTCTGAATCGATCCTTGATACAGTTCTCTTCATCATCGTTTTCTCACCCTTCTTGTGGCATTCATAAGTAGCGCAGCACTTTCCCGGCTGATCAGACCCCTTCTCGACCATCACGAGACGCTCTTCCTTGGTGCAAGTTGGAACAAACGGTACACATTTCTGCAAAAAAGTCCCCTTGGCTGGTTCGAATTTCATCGGGGATGAGATGAGTAGATCTCTTGATTTTGATACTCCGCTCCCCCCCCCATCTCTCTGCCCCCAAACAATGGTCTCGATACGTCAAAAAGTAAAACAAGACAGTGAGGGTGAGGAGCCGCTCCCGAGAAAGAAGAGAGAGAGATGGGTCTGTTCGGTTTGTGCACTCATCGCTGCCTCTTTCGAGGACAAACAAAACAGTTACATTTCGTCGAATCGCCTTTCTTGCGTGGAGGAAATCGAGGAAAAAGATAGGCGAGAGACAGAGAAAAGAGAACTCACTTTCTGGTCACAGTGGCACGTCCCGGGAGGAGGACAACAGTTGCCGGGCGCCGGCGACTCGGTGATCAGCTGAGAGTCGGGAGGACATCCTTTGTGGAACACCAGTGGGCACACGGCTTTCAGGCATTCGTCGTGCATCCTTTCTGCAAAATTGAAAAGGATGAATGAAGAAAAGAAGGTGGGAATCTATTAGAAGCATGGGAAAGAAGCGGGGGTTCCCCTCACATATTTTATGATTTTCTTCCCACCCGCAGTCAAACATATGTTGTGTCGTACAGTACTCCCCGTGTTCCTCTTCCCCCTCCATTATCCTCCTATCTTCCCCTTCCTCTTTCGATTAATTATGGCCCCAAAACGGCATGCAGATGTCGTTTGGCATTGTCTGCAACACCCGTTTACAAGAAGTGCTTTGTAGCAGATGCGGACCCCGACGACATCTACTTCTTCTTCTTTTGATTGATTAATTTGATGACTTTTTTGGTATAAGGGCACGGAAGAAGAAGAAGAGTCTCATCAAGGAAGAAAGAAGAGTTGATGGGCCGTTCGAGGCGGCAATTAGGGGGAGAGAGGTGATGCGTTGACATTGACAAGTCGGAGTGCTTTGGTGCCTTGAGGGCATCCAGAAGCCAGAGAACCCAAAATAACTTGTGCCCTCGAGCTAATTGTTGCGGGAAAATGAGACACATTCCTGGGTCAAAGGTACTCTAGAACCTAGGGTCTAGGTCAAAGATTATTATAGGTTTCAAGGGATTAGTATCATCCTGTATACTTTACAGGACCATATCCAGATGGTCTAATCACCCCGAGAACTCCTCCCTCCTCTAGAAAGAATCGAGGTCGAGGGGGAATAAAAATAAAAATAACAAAGCACGTGTTTAGTTATGGAGAAGACGGAGGGCGTGTGTTGTCGAGCCATTTGTCTTGCTCAGCGCATGAAAGTTCGCGCGAAAAAGAAATGCAAATGCGGAAGGCACCGACTACTCAAAGAGGTCCCTCTAAAGGTCCCAAAAAGGTGACGGGCTGTGTCCTTTTTTGGGCTCAACTCAACCTCTTTTTGAAGAGAGGAGAAACGTTCCGAGGTCTTAGGAGATGGAAATGAGTAACGGGAGAAGGGAAACAAAGAGAGATTGGAAAAGGAGAAAAGTGTCGGAAAGTGCAAAAGTTGGACGGAAGGAGTGGGAAAGCGAACCGAATCATATGAGACAAAGTGTGCAAGACTGACGGTATAAAATGGTGGATTGAGAGCAGGTGAGTGAGAGGATCAAACACCAATGAAGAAGAAACAATGTGCGACGAATCGGAATATAGTCCCCTCCTGCTTCGATGTTTGTTTTTCTCGCCACCCAGTGGTGAAAAAACGGCGAGATCATGTGTTCCCGGGGCGAGGAGTTTTGGGGACAGCGCCGTGTCCCGTGGGGGAGTCCCCAGATGATAGAAACGACATGAGCGGTCGGATTGACATGGACACGAGAACCGGGAAGAAGCAGAAGAACAAGAAGAGCGTGCGAAGGCATGTTGCCAATTGAAGGCCGCCCGGAGAGGGTCCGATGTTTACACGATGACAAACGGGCGACTCATTTCACACGCGCTTTGTTCAAGTGTGTTTTTCGAGATGGAAGCTAGTTCGAGAGAATATCTGGGGGAACTGAAGTCTATGCGAACTATGGACCGACTACAGTAACCAGTTAGAAGCAAGGAAGAAAAGACGGACGGTCGTTAGAAAGGCATTGGCAGCGGCATATGTAAACGAGAAAGTGAATTGAAGATGGAGACGTCGGCACATTGCAACGTCATGATTCACATGTCACAGGAAAAAAGACGTCACGCACAGTTCCCCGTTTGTCAACAAAACCGCCTCGTGTTTCCTTTGTTGCCGTGCCATGCCACTGTCTGTTCTGGCACCCTTCCCCTATTTCCAGAAGCTCCGCCCATCCTTGAAAAGCACACCTGTGGGTCCCGTCCGGTCATGAGTCGTCGAGCTGTGAGGGACGAGGAGCAGGAAGAAGACGCAGACGGTTAGTTGCATTCCCGAGCTGTAAATAGTGAGTGGGGCGGAGAGGATTAGATAGAGAGCAAAGAGCGTCACATGGAAAAAACACGAACATCTGATATCAGGAGAAATGAGAGGTTAGTGACAGATTTTTGAGATGTTTCCAAGTTTCTCGCAGAGGGGCGGTCACTGGCAAAAGTCACGGAAGTCAGCTGATGAACACTGCAGAGAGTGTTCTCTGGGGCTTCCTAGTATAATCTCTAGGCAACCGAACGAAAGTTTTGTGAAAAGAGACATCCTAATTGGCTACTTTCTCAATGATTTACGGCGCGTCGCTTATGGCAGAGGCTCGACAAGAAAAGGCCCAGAAGGGGGCGGAGTCGATCAGTCGGCAGCACGTCTCCCGACTCTTTTCCCTTTCTGCGCAATCGGTTAGTCACTCGGTGCCCCTGGTCGTCGTGTTCTTTTCCTATTTGAATTTTCATTCCCCGTCTCGTTTTTTCGTGTCTGACCTAACATAGAGAGGAGGTACTGTAAGGAATGATGGAACGAGTTTCGAATAGTGTTGACAGAAGTAACGTTGCGAAAAAGGGAAAGGGCGAAGGTCACAGAGGAACCTGCATGGTCCGAGACTTTTACCTAAAGCACCTTTTCACCATGGGGAAAACAGAGTTTTCGTTGAAAAACTGCGGCAGCGGAGTAAAGTAAATAGAAATTGTATATTCGGAGCAGGCGGATTGAGCCCGACGAGCGAGCACACACGGAGCCAGCACAAACCGCCACCATTTTGAGCAGTCGTTTTTGCTCGGAGAGGACGAGGACCAGATCGAATTTCAGCCATAAAGTGAATGACCATGGATGGAGCGTTGCGTGTCGCTTTTAATTAAAGTCCACGAGAGAAAGGACCCTCGTAAAAAAGTTTGAGGATCTCGTTGGATCCACCCCAAAAGAGAACTCGAAAGAAGCGTACCTCTGCAATGTGCCTGTCCGTCGAGATCGTTGTCCTGTAGACACGTGAGATGCGAGTCACAGACGAGTCCCGGCTCACCGCAAGTTTCGCCGACTTGTCGCACGCAGATCTGCAAGAGTTGCTTTGTTTATTGTATGAAGAGCGTAAAATGCGGGTGGCTTTCTTTTTATGGTAAGTGTCTATGAATCATGGAACGAATATTGACTCTGGTTTGCCTTCCCGCAGTTGGAGCATCTTCTTGAGGTTTGAATTGGAAACTCGAAGAGCCAACCCACCTTGCAACAGTCACATTGATCTAACTTTGTATTTGTGCAATCAGAAACATCCGGACAGGTATCAGGGTCACACGTGGAACATTTGGGTGTCTTGGAGACGGCTACGGTGAAGAATAGGAAGAGCACAAGAGCACTTCTGAGCCACATGTTAGCAATTCAGCATGGAAGGCCTTCTGCGCTCGATGGAGCACCGAGATCGGCCTTCTAGAACGAGATCTGAAGTCAAGATTGGGAATAGGGAATGGAGATTTAAGTGGGGAGATAGAGAGAAGGGATACGGTAACTGGAAGGTGTAAGAAAGGTCCCTAAAAGTTAAGAAACTCGTCGGTAAGACAGGAAAAGACAAGCTCGGGCAGCGTTCTCTGACAATTGAACTGTGCCGACTCCGCCTTCGGAAGAGAACTGCGCGAGATCCACAGGGGAGAGAGCGGGACGGGAGACTAGACGACAGTCGACGAAAGTGATCCTCCGATCGGTGAAGAAGCAGCACTGTCAAAGAAAGAACACAAACGAGCAAGCAGGCCAGGAAAAGGGAAAAAAGGTCTGTTGACATTGGGCGAAAGACAAAATGATGATGGTGCGGACGTAGGGGAGCGACGGGAGCTCGCAGTATACCCCGGTGGCGCCGGATGGATTAGAAAGTGCAATACCGTAAATTTCAGAAGAACACAGGATAGTGGGGCTGGTGTATGGTCAAAGAAGGGCAAGGGACCCTGAAAATCCAGAGACAGGGCTTCTGTACTTATAAGAACTTGAAGAGCGTTAGTCAAGTTTGTGAAAAAACGCAAGCTCGTGAGCATCAATAAAAGTGCTCGGGTTGGCCATTCGAAAGTTTTTATCACGTTCTTATCATGAACGAGGGTAGAAAAAGGCGAGAGGAAGGTGGAAAAAACATTGAAACCATTATGATTATACGGCTAGACCTCGGGTAAAAAATGTCTTCCTCTCTCTGTGTTTCGAGACCCGATAGCGGGGAGGTCGAGGAAAACGAAACGGGTCTGATCGTCTGTAGTTCACGTGCTCTCTCGCCTTCTCAGAAACCGGTAAGGAACGGGGTGTGATAAAGGGAAAGAGAGGGTGAAACTAGGTGTTTTGTTATTAGCACGACACTGTTTGTGTGTAAGGGAATCCAATTTCAGAGAGGACAGCAGAATGCGGAAGACGGTGGGTGGACTAAAGAAGGGGAACGGGTTGCCTCGTTCAGCAGAATACCGCTTTGCAGCTCGACCTTATCGCCATCTCGAACTGTCGATTCTCGTCTTTCTTGAGAGAAAACACCGGACGAGTTGTTGGCGTTTGAAACTGTCGTGATGATCGAAGACGGGGATGATTGGCGTGAAAGGCGAGAAGATTGATTACAATGTGTTTTGGCGTCGCAATGTCTCTCTGTCACCGTCTCCCGCTTCGGGAATGGTATGAATGCGCCAAACGGAATGCGTGTTTGAGTCATTTTCAGACGAGGGGTTATCAGTTATCAGTGGAAGGAATGACGGCCAGCTGGTTCGAAGAGCATTAATCATTAGGGTGGTAGTCGGAAGAGAAGAGGATGGACTGTAGTGGAGAGTTCAAATGGGAGCCGAATAGGGGGTGGAGCCAGGTTAATGGGGGCGGAATGGGATTGCAAATGTCGTGAACTTTGAAAGAACGAACGAAACGTTTGAATTCACTATATGAAGGTCCTAACAAAGTTAACGAGATGAGGGGATTTCGCAAGTTTGATGGCACTGGAAAAGGGAGATGCAGGTCATAAAAAGTTGCAATTTGCCACTTCTCTCGAGACCTCCCTGTTTCATAGGCCACAAAAGGACACTAAAATGTTTTTTGTCGGGTTCCTCTGCTGCTTCTCGGCGAGTTTCTCGCAGGTTTCCGACTGATTTATGCGGCCCTTCTTCTCTTTTCGTTCGGTCAGCAGGTCGACACGAAACCCATTTCGACGGGGTAAGTGGATGACGACTGATTGGAAAGGACTTCCGGAGAATGGATTCTGGGATTGATCCGATCAATACGTTTCTGAACAGTTCGGGGGAAACAAAACAAAACAAAAATGTCGCAAACAGGCGGGGAGGAGGTGGACACGGCCCGATGATAACATATCCGTTATCATGTGCTGGTGTCCGTGTCCCGAATGCGGGTCATCATCAACATCCACTGCCCTTTCTGCAGCAGCTACCCAAAGGGTTTTTGTCTCGTTTCATTCGGAAGAAAAAGGGAAGAGGCGCAATCTCACTCCAACACACACACCAAGTAAATCGAAGTGAATTAATTCAAAGTGGGAAATGGGTATTGTATTTACAACAGAATGATGTAGAAGGGAAAGAAGGAAGAAGGTGGAGACGGATGGATGCCTATAGAGAATAAATTAGGTATATGGGGAGATATTTGGGAACGGGATGATGAGCATAAAGCACTTGGAGACGTCGGGGAACCGGGGCGGAGCAGTTAGGCCTTGATGCCGAGTTTGGCCATGCATCTCGCGATGCCGCCCTCCTCGTACTCCTTCTTCGACACCCAGAAGTCCTGGTCGCGGTCTTTCATCAAGTTGGCCAGCACGGCGCCTCCTAGGAACACCATGTGCTTCCTGCTTGGTGGCGCCTCGATTCGGATTTTGAACTTCTGAAAGTATACAGTTTGGTTTTAGACTTTTTCAAATCTTTTCCAATAAATTCCCCTCAAGGACATGACCACGCCTCCCCTAGAGGTAAGTAAACACGAAGGTGATGGGGCGGAAGGAGATGTTCTTTTCAGAGTCTTTCGGCCACACACGACGGGAGAAGAAGACATCAAATGCATTTAGTTAACACATCATCCACGCATCGTCGACGACAGCGACGACGCCATTCCATTCTCGAAATGGGAGTGGTCAAACCAACGGGACGCGAACTTTTGAAGGCGCTTTAACTTGGGGGACCATACTTCTAGAGCAGTCTCAATCTCGGGGTTCAGAAATCGAGAAAAAAGCCAACAGGATCTTACCTGGAAAGCGTCAGTGTTTCCGTGCAACACGCGATCCAAATACAGCTGTTTCAGCTCCTTCTCCAATCGACTCGGCAGTCCTGGGT
The DNA here is from genome assembly GCA_900883565.2 of Caenorhabditis panamensis. Classification (NCBI taxonomy): domain Eukaryota; kingdom Metazoa; phylum Nematoda; class Chromadorea; order Rhabditida; family Rhabditidae; genus Caenorhabditis; species Caenorhabditis panamensis. The sequence continues at coordinate 382,076 of LR538403.1, read as the reverse complement.
ACATTGTGGTTCCTCCAGAGAGCACAATGTGCTTGTAGAAGTCAAGACGAGTGTCTGAAAGGAAACAGATGATTCATATTCTCAAAAGTCGCGAATCTTACCAATGTCACTGGCCTGAATGCATCCGAACAGCAACTCTGAGAGTCCTGCCTTTTCGACGTTGATGAGATGTGGCTGGAAGAGAATCTCGGGAGCTTCGAAACGTTCTCCACCGAGACGAATGACACGACCGTCCGGAAGAGTGTACTGCTGTGAGAGCACCGTGGTTTCGAGAGCCAGTCGTTCCTCCTGCTCGACGTCATAGGCAATGTAGCACAGCTTCTCCTTCATCTGGCGGACAGTCTCAAAGTCGGCGGAGTGGTTGAAGTTGTATCCGCGTTGAAGCAGAAGTTTGATAAGATACTTGGTGATATCTCTTCCAGCAATATCCAATCTTCGGGTTAGATGATGCAAGGCGAATCCTTCGTAAACTGGACATATATGGGTGACACCATCTCCAGAATCCACCACAACTCCTGTCAGGAGTCCTTGAGCGTACAGAGTGAGTACAGCCTGCAATACAAATGTTCCAGCTTCAAACCAACATCCAAAAGATTCTTACCTGCACGGCGACATAGATCGAGTTGAATCCGTACTGCTCGAACATCACCTGGAACATCTTCTCGCGATTGCTGTTCGGGTTGAGCGGTGGCTCGGTGAGCAGAAGTTTGCACTCTTTCGGATCGATATCGAGCTTCTCCGGACCGAAAGTGTGGTCCCAAACGTGGCCCATGTCATCCCAGTTTCGCACGATTCCGTTGTCCATCGGGTAGTTGATGTCGAGCATTTGGCGCAGCTGCGAGCATTCCTCACCGACCATCAGATCCTGAAAAACGAAATTTCGCATGTAAAACGGAATTTTAGAAAGAACATACCTTGATTTCAATGTTGCCGACTCTCTGCGTGGATCTCACAATCGGACGCCCGACCATCGAAGGGAATATGTGCGCCGGGAAGTTGGTTCCAGCATACCCGCATTTGACGAACTGAAAACTGACAGTTACATGGAGAAAACGCGGAATTCAAACTGACGCCGGTTCCGTTGTCGACGACAATAACCTTCCGGCCTTGAGAATCCATGTCGCCTGTAAGAAACCAAGTGAAGAATCGATTGTATGTTTCCGTTTCGGATGAGTCATCAAAGGAACAGAGCAAACAAGTGACAAATACGGAGAGTATCGATTGAATTTTGGGAGTATATGGTTTGAGAAGTTCAGTTAACAAGATAATCAGTTTATAGTTTCAAATGTGGTACAGAACCCGTCTGAATTATGAATACTGAATTGAATACGTTCACTGCATCTGGACAACGAGAATTTTGGGATCTATTCGCAGAAATTTAGTAAACATGAGTCTTTTAGAATCATAAATTCAACAATTTTCGACTATTCTCTACAACTTGGACGAGTAATTATGGGATTTAAATCTTCGGAACGGATTGAAATTGTGAAAAGGAAAAAGAAAGAACTGGGGAACTGAAGAGAGACAGAGAAAAGTCAGAGCGATTTGCATTGGGGCGAGCTTGCCGCGTCGAAAACAGTTGAAAAATTGGGAATGGGAAATAGGAAACGACTGGAATGATAAAGTTTTATGAATTTTGGGCGTCTCTGTTTATAATATTGTGAAATTGGGAGTAGCAAGGCACCGGCTGATACCCCGAACACGTTTCTGTTATCAGGTATTTATGAGAGAATTGATTCTAGGCAAAAACAACAAAAACTGTATAGTTCCGGGACTAGTGACTATTCGAAACTTTTGTAAGAGCAGTGGAGATCTTTTCCGTGGAAAATAAAAGCGGTGACGTTTAGATCGTGTTGTTTTTTGCTTGTTATTTTTTTTTAAGTTTTCGAAAACTAAGTTTCAGTGAAATCTGCTCAAAAAACGACAGAGAAGAAGAAAATTCCAGGAAAAAATGAACTAAAATTAAAGTTTTTGTGCTCCGAAACCGTAGTTCTCCATTATTCCATTATTTTCGTTGCGAGACCCGGTAAACAATTAGGGAGATGCGTCTTTGGATACTGTAATAATATGTGCAGCGAGAACTCCTGCAGGATCCTAAGAATCTTAGGCTAAGATCTTGTGAACGAGAAATCCCCTCGATCAGCAAACCAGAAAAAATACAGTAAAGCAGAATAAGTAAGCTAGTAAGCTAGTATATCAGAAATATTGTATCAATTACCCTCCTTTGCCTCGATTTCGACGGATTACTCTTCTCTGGAGTCTTAGAAAATGCATCACTTGACGTTCTTGGCTACCTCTTGTGTGTGTATCATCGATTAGTTTGTCTCATGTGAACCCCACGTTCTTATTGACCATACAACGTTGTCCTGTCATTCAGATTCATCAATGCAACCACTTTTTGGTCTCTCTGATCAGTTCAATCTCCAATTTCTCTGATCCTTTTCCGATCATTCATGTTCTAACATAAGATTCAAATATCTTTCGCCGAATTCATATCTACATTTCATATCGTCACTTTTGTCTCGTCCCTCAATCCATAAAAACTTTGAAATTAGCGAATATAGGTGTTTCGTGTCTGTTCATTGTTTCGTTGGTCTGCCCCTCGCCAATTCCGTCCTCAATTCCCTCTCGATGGCAGCCCGTTTCAGCAACAAACATCACTTTTGACCGAAAACTTTCAAAAATTGTTCATTGGAACTTGCGTTGTTTGTTGAACCCGCCGTATCGGTCATATTTATACCTGCCGATTCGCCCGTTTTCCAATCATTCTGTTGTTCAGAAAGTTACCCGTCATGAGCCATTTCACCAACGTCGTCGGCGGAGCATTCAAGTTTTCTGATGGACACGAAATGCCCAAGGTTGGACTCGGAATCTCGAGAATCCCGACTCAAGAAGCACTCGACGTGTCAGTGGAGGCTGCGTTGAAGTCCGGATACCGTCTTTTCGACACTGCGAATCTCTACAAGAATGAGAATTATCTCGGAAACTCCCTCAAGGTAAGTGGTTTATGTGCGATCTAGATCTAGACGTTTCCAACTTTCAGAAGTACCTTCCGGTGTTTGGATTAACCAGAGAAGATGTCTTCATCACCACCAAAGTGCGCACTCTCAACGAGAATACCGTCGAAGAGACTGAGAAGCAGATCGCCAACTCGCTCGCCATGCTGCAAACCGAGTAAGCTTTTTTTCAAAATTTCCCCCTAATGAAACCTCTACTTTTCCAGCTACATCGACCTGCTTCTAGTCCACTATCCACGTGATCGTGATACTGGCCGCGACGAGGACTACGAGATCAACAAGAGCAGAAGAAAGATTGTGTGGCAAACTCTTGAGAGAATCAAGGGTAAGTTCTAGTTTCTGATAAACTCTCGCAACTGATAACAGTAATCTCTGTAAACCAATGAGACACAGAGTTCAACAAGTTCACCTTCCAGAATCTGGCAAACTTCGTTCAATCGGAGTATCCAACTACGAAGTCTACCACCTCGTCGAGCAATTCGAGTACGCCAAACATCGTCCAGTGCTGAACCAATACGAATATCAACCGTACCTGACTCGTCCTACACTCAAAAAGTTCTGCGACCTCAACAACATCGTCGTCCAGTCGTACTCTTCGCTCTGCTGGGGAGACAAAGAGATCCTTCAAGAGCCGTCTGTGGTCCATCTCGCTCAGAAGTACAACACTACTGTGCAGGCGATTCTTTACGCTTTTGCCTACTGCAACAACACGTCGATGATCCCAAAGTCGGCAACTCCTTCCAGAATCCACGACAACTTGCACACCGTAAGATCCTTCCCAGTTGCTCTACGATTCTAAGCACTTGTTTCCAGACTATCCAAATCCACCTGACCGACGACGAGATCGCTTCCCTGCTGGCTCTGGACAAGAACAAGTCATTCCCTCAAATCGGTCAGACTTGGAGATGTTTGTAAATAGAAATTACTCGTATCAAACAGATTAAAAATGAAATCATTTGCTCCCCGGGTCTTTTGTTCCATCACAAAAGTCTTCGAAATCATGAGATCAACTTGAACATGACAACATGTTTTCATCTGCAAATCCCCGTTTCGAATCTGTTGTGCACAGTTTATCCATCCATAAGCAGGTCACTCTTTGATCATTCAACTTTGGTTCAGACCCCAGTCTTCTTGATGTAATCGGAACGGATTGTAGGTGTATAGTGACAATTGATTGTAGTTGTACTCGTCTGGTAGTCACTCCGAATCAACCTGTCGTCTTCTGATTCTGATTTCCTGAATCCCTGAACTCTTGGTTCCTGCTTCTTCTGTTAGCTGAAAGAAACTGGAAAAACAGTGAAAACACAGGCTTCGTCGCTAGAGAAACGCCGCTACGACAGCTGTAATTTGTCCAGTTTTGTCGCCAAATTGCTGTTTTTCAAGTTGAAAAATCAGAAGAAAGAGCAAAAGAATTGACGGGATCGGAGCGTGGGAAGATGGAGGAAGTTGACATGAAGGAGAGAAGATCCTTGAGGAGTAACGTCACGGGAATAGGATAGAGATCATCCGGGAGACATCCTGATGAGAGAATATGATGAATAGCATGTTTACGCAGACACGTGGAGGAAGTAAAGGACGTTCGACGAGGTTTGTGATGTGTTCCAGGATGAAGAGAGTAAAAACGCCTACGTTTCTATTCAGAGGTGTTCTGGGAATACGACGAATAGGGGAAGGTTCAGAAGATCAGAAACCAATGGTTGGAAGATCTTCTTGTGTTGGTTGGAGTTCCTGGAAAATGACTCCTTTTTTAATATTCTGATGTTAGAAGTCCCAACCATGCTCATTAGAGGATCCAGGCACAGGCGTCAAAAATCAGTTCCAAACCACTTTCAAAACTTACAACAAAAAAAAAGTCATTTCCACACAGTATTGCAACACCCCTCTTCACCAATCCATACAGAATGCATCATTTCCCCAGTCTTTGCACCCCGGCTCCATCAGCGAACTTTGTCCCATTAAAGCGCGCTGGCATTAATAATAAATACCGCAACTCTTTGTTTGAGTACCAAGAACCTCCAGTGCTGACTAAACATCCAGAACACAATCCATAAAGTACACTGGGTGAAGAGATCTTTGTCATTCCCCTATTCTTTTCTTGTTAGTTTCGTTCCCGATTCCTCAAGACTCGGATTTTCCCATATAACATCATCATTTTCGTGAGTTTTGCTCGAATTGGGAAGCTGAAAATGGAATCAGAAGGATCTGGAATTATCTGGATAAACCGCAGGTCTACGTAGAACCGCGTCGTGCTAAAAAGGAACACCCTGGGATTTCCAGGAAGGAAGTCAAAACGGACCTTGTCCATTCAATTGCCCGTTTTCTCGACAACAAACAAACAAATTATGTATCCAACAACAAGTAGTCACTTTATTGAGAGATGGAGAAACGAATCACAAGGAGAGCTGGGAAATGGGGGAATGGGTTGCCGAGTGCCGAGTGTCTACTTCTTCCTGCCGAACAGGATTCCTTTGAATTGACCGTTCGCAGTGCGCTCTTTCAGACTGCGGATCTTCTGGTCTATCGATCTCTGAAACGTGTTTGTTGAGTCTTGATAATCTGAAGACTGTCACTAACCTTATCAGAGAGAATCGGGACGAAGAACCGTTGTTCTGGGACGTCGTACGGACCACCGACAGCTCCAGCCTCGTCCTCCCAGTACTGGTTCTGAAAGATTCGAGCATTTCTTTCCTCTCTGCATGCTTTTTTCCGCTTGTTATTCACTTCCGGTTCTTTACTTCTACATCCGATTCCACTTCCGTTTCACAATGGAACAATGGGAAAAAGAGGAATGACGAGAGAGTTCATAGGGAATATTCTAGTGGATGGAACGGGTGAAAGATCAGTCAACGGGACTACTTGAATATGAGGTTTAATTTCATTAGGTAAGTGATCTTAGAGTGTAGTATTTCGTTTCAGAAACCCCTTAGACCCTCCACGTCATGTCCCATTTGACACATCGCCAGTTTTGCACGGTTGGACTTTACATGCTAATTGAGGCTTCCTCCCAGACATCTCCATCTGGATTGAACGTCATGAGGTGTCCTCTTCCACCCACAATTTGGAAATTTGAGATATAGAAGTTGAGAAATTTCCAGAAATCTATGGCTTCTCGTATGTTTCGAGATCTCTCTTTGTACTTCCTGATTCCCACACACTTGATCTGGACTCTCCTCAACCAATCATAAGTTTGCCTAGATTTGTCGAAGAGTTTCAGTTCCCACGTCAAAGATCGCTTTGTCTGAAGATGTGGGTGTGAAAGACGGAAGACGCTTATTAAATTTAATTGATGGGAAGAAGAAGAAGACGGCGTCGAGGTTGAGCTCTATTTCTGAAGTTTGTGTGAAGCTTCAGATGTAAACATCCGGTTTTCGAGACTCTCACGGACTCACGTGAGTCCCTGGAACTAGATCGGGAAGATCTTGTTTTGACCTATCCACTTCGGGAAATGATGTAGGGACAGGTGGAACTTTTCTGAGAACTCTCCCTGCGAGTCATTCTGAAGTCCTGAAGGGGGTTGCAGGAAGAATGAAACCGGAAGTTTACACCTGTCATTTTCAGGGTATATGGAGAACAGAATTCGGGATATGTACACACTTGGTGACGTGGTGGAGACACCGAAATTTGGGAGGGAAGGTGGGAAAGAAAAGGTACGAAAGAGATCTGCATAGTATAGAAAATAGGTGGCGATGTATACTGGGAACAGATTTGTGTAGTGGTTTGGGGGAAAAGGAACATGCTTACTATGCATAGAAAAGGAGCAGAGGGTTCGGGCGACTCAAAAAGGTTTCGTATAGTTTCCAGTGGTCAAAAGGGTGTCTGCTCATGATGACTCAAAGATCAGGATTCCCCATCCCCAAATTTGAGTCCCTCTGACCATTCCTCCCTCAATTTTGTCGTCTTCCGACAGACAGTGAAGCCCGTCTCGCAGAATGAAAATTAGAAATATAATTCCGAGATTTCTCAAGATTTGGTTATTTTCCTTCTCTTTTCTGACTCATTCCGTTCTGTCCGATCTGTGCTCATGGATCCTCTTTTGGAATGAGCTTTAGCTGGATTGGATTGAATATGCTATGAGTAGTGAAACATCTGTCAGCTGATTGGAAAGATGCAGGTGGAATTGGGAAATGGAAGAAAGCCGACGGATCTCAGCTTATGCTTATTCTGATGCAAGCTGACATTACAAACTTCCATTTCTCAAATGAATTCCAGGAGATCCCGACTACAATCTAGGCTAGACTTCTAGTCTTTAAGATTCTCGAAAATTCTACAAAATCCCCACTTTATCCAGCTAAATTGACATCGGATTAGTGCCCCGCACTTGATAATCACTCTATTCAGAAGTGGAGGATTACCGTTGCACTGGCTCATTGAGCATCACAGATTTCTTTCCAGAATCTCACGAGGAATTTCATTCTGTTCTCTTTGTCTCGTCCACTTCTCAACACACGTCAAAAGCATAACAAGTCAAAAAACAAGACATTCTGCTGCACTAGAACTCCAATAACCGGAGAGTCTTGCTACAACTGTACCTGTGCGAGGACGACGGAAAGAAGAGCGACGAAGAGGACGAATAGTCGGCAATTCATGTCGATTCGGAAGTCCGAAGAGGCTGAAAACTGGGAGAATGAGTCGGGGGGAACGGAGGGTTTGTTAGAAAGGGGCGGGACGGAAAACGGGGTTGTCGTCACTGCGAGACGGCCAATTAATCAAAAAGATATTCCTGTTTACCGGTTCTTTTTCTCGGAAGGACCACCAAAATATGGCCCCGAGTCCATGTGTACGAGTCGAATCGAAGACGTTGCTCACGAGAGACCGACTGAAAGAGGTGAAGGAGAAGGAGCTCGACGACAAACCCCGCCCACCGGGTGGCGCCGCCTATTTTCGGACACTCGGCTTCTTTTCAAAAGTGTAGTCTTCGAAGCCCGCGAGAAGTGTGAAATGAGACTAACGAAGCCAGACAATTGGATGCGGAGGATAAAAGATTCATTTTCATAACGATGGGAGTAACAAGGAGAAATTCCAACAGTCAACAACAACAAATTATAGTTCAACATGAGGGAGTTACATTCATAAAACAAAAAAAAAGATCGTGATGTATTAATGACGGTCACTCGTCTCCAGCCTTGCTCTTCTTCTTCTTCTTTGGCTTCGGCTCGTCCTCGTCGACTTCAGCTGCAGCTTCGGTTGGAGCCACAGCCTCGGAGAGGCGCTTGGCTTTCTTGGCGGCCTTCTTCTTCTTCTTGATGACCTAGAATATGTAATTGGTTATGAATGTCTAACTTTTCTGCAAATGTACCTTTTCCTTGACTTCGACGGCAGCCTCTTCAGCCTCCTTCATGACGTCAATGTTCTTCTTTGGAACAGTTCCAGAAGTGAAGTACTCGAGTCTGTCCTCAACTTGTTGGCGAAGGAACTCTCCGTAAGTCGAGACTGGAGTCTCCGAGAAGCAATCGACACGAGCAGCGATGGAGCACTTGTTGGCAAGGTATCTGGAGACACGTCCCTTGTTCTTGGTACCGGCCTTTCCGATGAAGCTCGAGTGGAAGAGAAGTCCGTACTTTGGAGTGTTAGCTGAAAAATGTCTCCCGGTCAGAAAATCATGAATTCTTTTCAAAAGAACCCAGCGAATGTATTCGTCAATGGAGAATAATTTCGCATGCAAGCTAAACGGCCGAATTAACGTCATCCACCCGCATTAAATACATGCCTACTCTAGATCAAGTACTCTCTGGATATCAAACTCACATCTGGTCTTCAGAGCGCGGAACAGCGCCTTCTCGGCTCCGAGGATCTGGACGGTGGAAGCTGGGTACTTGGCCAAGTTGGTGAGGGATCCAGCGTGCGAGATGAGACGAGCTCCGACTTGCTCTCCGATGAGGGCGCTCAACGATGGAGCACAGTGGTCCATACGGTCCTCGATGTAGTCATGGAGCTGCTGTCTGTACTCCATGAGAGAAGCGACACGTCCGGCGAATCTCTTGATGTTCTCCAAATCCAACTCGGAGATGTCCATTCCCATCGAGGTTCTGGCGGCCTCAATGATCTGAGCGGTCTTCTCAGCATCGTTGTCGAGGATCTCTGAAAACATAATACTTGTTGTCATATTGAAAAATGTGGGACACACTATGACCGAAAACATCAAAACATTCACGGTGTCTGGTTGTCTCTATGCTTTACCTCACGTTTTACTAGTGAACATAACATCAAGCTTGTCCCCCGGCTTATAAGTGAGGTAGATGTGATGTTTTACGCGTCACTTTACTCACCAAGAATCTCGTTCTCCAGGTTTTCGTTCTCAGCCATCTTGTTTCTGTCCAGAATGGCAACAGCCAAACGGGAGTACTTGTACTGGTCCGGAGCCAGACGGAAGAGCTCTGGGTAATGGTAAGAGTACCATTCACGGATTCTCATTCCGAACAAGTTGATGTCCTTGTCTAGTTGATCGAGAAGAGCAATTGATTGGATAACCATGTTGTCGACACGATGGACGTCGAATTTGACCTGATAAGTTGATTTACACTGTTCGAGCGAAGGCAATAACTACCTTAGAGCGAGAGTAACTGTGACCAAGAGAAAGCTGAGCTTTCGACAAGGAGTGATGTGGCAGATTTTTGGCCAAACGTTCGAAATGAACACGAGTACCGCGAAGAATCTAAACTCATAAATGGGGATTTTCGTCACCGGTAAAAGATTCACGAAAACTCCGGAGAGTTTGTAGTGAATCTTGATATTACCTCGGTAATCACACCTCCGAAGACAAGCTTCAGATCTGGGAACGCTTCAGTGAGCGAACCCGCAAGTTTCGAGTCATTGATTCCCAGCACAACGTGTTTTTTCTTTTTTGGCAGCGACTTTTGGAGAAAGCTAGTGAGATCAGGATGAGCGAGACCTAAGAACTACTACTATCCACATCACACCTTGGAGATCACAGGTTACCTTCAGAAATGGAGTTGCAGTTTTCCAAAGCAGCCTCGGTGTTCTTGAACGGATCGAACGAGCTGAGCTCGACGATTTGGGAGAACTTGTAGCCATCGGCATGAGCGGCATCAACCTGGAATCAGAAAATGAGCATTAAAATTACGACAATTGCTGTCAATGAGAAAATAAGTGATTGTGGGACAAGCAATGACCGAAAACATCAAAATATTCACGGTGTCTGACTGTCTCTATGATTTTCCTCGCGTTTTACTAGTGAACATAGCAAAGACTTGTCCCCCGGCTTATAAGCAAGGAATTCCGATTATAAATGAGTCCCTAGGTGAAAAAATTACCTCTTGGACGATAAGACCCGCGTCTTCGAATTCCTTAACCTTCAGGAGAGCATACCCAGCGGCATGCTCGTAGAGGACGAAGTGAGGCACTTCAGACATGGTGTAAGAACCTGGAACAGAGTTTTGAATAGGTTTCGGAGGCGAAAAGGCGTAGTGGAGAGAAACCGCGGCAAGAAAGGATTTTTCATCTGTATTTTGACGGAATAGGTACAAAAATATGGGTACAGCAACAACAAAAATCCAAAAATAGGCCCAGAAAAAGAGAGAATGGTCGATCGAGAGAGGGCACTCGCTCGGTCGTGGTGAGACCCGCGCGCGTAAATGCGTGCGCCTTTAAACTCGTGTAGTCCTCTCGGAGAAGATAGAACGATAAGATCTCGGAGAATCGCACAGGAAAACTGTGAATTCGCGGAGAATGGTTGAAAAAAGTGCAATGGATGGACAAATCTAGATAATTTTAGTTATGAATGTTACACATGAATCAAAAAACCAATAAACAAAAAAGCAGACAAAATATGTAAATATTTATGTAAGAAAGTGATGAATAGGAATTCTGAAACAGCAACGACGAAATAATAATTAGGAACTGTGTTTATAAAGTTAACAGAACAATCACTTGGACTGTTTCTTCTCAAACTTGGAGTTCATGTAAGCAGCCATTGGATCTGCGGAGTGGATGCTCGTTCTCTGATAGGCTTCCAGTTCCTTTTCAGTCGGCGCCGTGTTCGAGTAATCCTTGTTGTACTTTCGGTTACGATCTCCCTGAAATTAAATGGTTGGAAAAGTGTAGAAATTTGACAACATACGTCTTTGGCTGCTTTCATTCCCTCTGCTCTCTCCCGTTTTGCCTTCTTCATCGCCTTGCGCATCTCCTCGTCGGAATCGGATTCCGAGCCACTATCTGAAGAGATGTCGTCGTCGTCAGAGTCGCGATGACGCCTCTTTCTCTTTCCCAACTTGGCCTTCTTCCTTCCGCGTTTCTCCCGATTCTTCTCACGACGTCTCTGATCCCGCTCCCGTCTTTCCTTCTCAATCTGTCTTTCCTTCTCCTTCGCCTTTTCTTTCTCCTCATCATCAGGTTCGGATTCACTGGAAGAAGAAGACGAAGACGACGAAGAGCCGGACGATGATGACTTTTCTTTTTGTTCCGCCTGTTCCTTTTTCTCCGGCTCATCCTCTTCCTTAACTTCGGCCTTCTCCACCAACTTCGGCACCTTGAACACTTCTTCTTTCGAAGTCGTCGTACCTTTCGCAGCACTCGACTCGGCTTTGACTCCTTCCTCGCCAGTACAATAGGAGTTTTTGACAAACTGATGACAGCATTTGTATCCCCACTGGCCCTCTCTCCAAAAACTTCCGAAGACTGAAGTGTGATTCTGTGGGTACTCGTCCTCCTTGAACCGGGAACTAATCGCCACCTTCTCCTTTCCCTTGATGACTTTTCCCTTTCGATTGTACTCCACATAACTCTCCGTCTGTGCCAACAGAAGCTCATCAACCGGTCGTTCCAGATGCTCTCCACCTCCGTACTTGTCCAGCAACTCCTTCTGCGTCTCGTTTTTGATAGTCGTCTTCTGTTCCTCATACTCCTTCTTCAAAGCTTCCAGTTTAGTGGGTTCAGCAATCGAATGAGCATAAACTCCACGACGAGTAGCTTGCCAAGCAAACACTTGAGCCTCGTTGGCAGCCGTCACTTCTCCAGAATAACGAACAAAGTTGTCTCCCGAGAAACGAGCCGCTTCGAGTTCTTTTCCAGCAACTCCAGCGAAAGGATTCTCGCGCATGGAACGAGACTTTGGATCGTAATACGGTGAGTTCTCCGCAAGATTGTGCAGATACTTGGCAGTGTCTTCACGAATTCGCAAGTTTCTCACTGTGATTCTGGTTCGGGAGTCCATGTCGACAGATACTCCGGCCATGTCGGCGTCTTCGGCGTACATGTCTTCGTCCTTCTCCTCGGCTCCCTCCACAGTCGCCGCAGCTTCCAGCTCTCCCTCCTTTATCTGCTGCTCTTTCACAACCTTTCTCGCTTCTTCCAGATGCTCGTAGTCTTCAATAACTTGCTTATGCGTGGCTGGGTCGTAGCCGTTCCAGCGATCACGCTTAGCATCGAATCCAAGACTCAAATTCGGCTGCACATAGTCATCTTCAGCGATGTTGGAATTGGTTTCCCTAAAAGCAAAATTAGTTATTTTTCTATATTTATAAGATGAAATAAAAACTTACTTTGCATTTGACTTTCTCGGCCTGTCGAAGCAGTCTCTCTTCTGGTGCCCCATAGCTCCACAATTCTCACACGCTCCCTTCCTGAACTTCGTCGCAGCCTTTCCCGTGGTTCCTTTCTGGTACCAATCATGAATCTGCGCCATTTTCTTCTGCCGCTCCTCATGGGGACGTTGATGTTTCAGAGTCGGTCCTTCGCTGGGCACGTACCACGGATTCTGCGAGATGAACATCGGGATGTGCGGGTTGATGTCTCTGCCTGTTTGCACGTCCACCATAGCTGGCGCTGTTCCGGCTTTTCGATCTTCCTGAAAATTAATTGATCAGTCGAAGTTGGAAAAGTTTATAACTTACTTCAAGCTGACGATCGCGTTGAACTTCAGCTTTGGACTTTTTGTCCGCCAGAGCGACTTGTTGTCGGACAACTGCCGACGGCGGCAAGTTTTGTTTGTAAGATGCCATTCTGAAACATGTCAAGTTGATTTTCTAACAATAATAATGAGGAAAATAGGAGACACGGACGATTGTGGGAGAAGAACAGAAAATCGATAGATTCGAAACTTGAGCAAAAAAGTAACGTGTGAAGAAGCTTTGTATATTGAAAGAAAAACATCCGGGGAATTTGGTATTGTAATTTTTCAATAAAAAATCGGAAAGAAAGGTTGAAAGTCGACAAATTTGTGACGAAAGAACGGAGAGAAAACGAGATGCGTTTCGAAAAGCGATCGTCCACGAGGAGTACACGAGCCGGTGGAAGAGAAATTTGGCAGTGCTTTTCGGCCGTCAAATAGCGGGCATTCAAAAAAAATTCCGAATTTGAACGAAAACTAAGTGGATTACAGAATCTTGGGAAAACTTGGTTTGTGTTTCTTTGCCCGATTCTCAACCGGAAGATTCTCCATCGCCTCTGCTTATTAAGAATGTTAATTGATGAATTTTTATGCATGTTTATTTCAAAGCATTTTTACAAATTAGATCTCAGCCCAGGGACAGTTTCAAACGACTTTATCAAATCTTCTTCCATGAACTGCTCCATCAACGCATTCACCAATTCTGGCTGATCCTGTTGAACCCAATGAGAAGCTCCACGGACCATCTGGACACGACAATCACGGCAAAACTGAAAAAGAGAAAGAATAAATAGAGAAGAAGACTGTAACTCACCTGAACAGACAGCTCTGCTCCCCGTTTATCCAGAAACTGATCTTCATCTCCCCAAACGATCAAAACTTTTGGCTGAACAAACTGTTGTTTCCTGGGAACTTGAGGAGCATTGAACATGTCTCTGTAGTAGTTTATGGGTGCAGTGACGGCTCCCGGCTGACTGAAGACGTGCTTCCAGGCAAGCATGTCCTCATCGGTGAAGTTCTTCGAGTTCCGGATTCCCGCCTTCTTTCCACGGAACATCACCTCCAACATCTTCATTTTGTCAGCTTTTATCGCCAGTTCAGGGACATACAGAGACTGGAACAGGTAGATGTACCTGAAAAATAGATTACTGGGAGGAATTCGGCACGGGAGAACTCACCAACTCTTATCTCTCTGCTCCTGACTGGTTTTGTACACTTCCACAAAGGCACTTGGGTGGGGAACATTACAGATAATCAAACGATCTATCAGTGTCGGATGGAGCATTGCGAACCGCCAGCAGACTATGGCTCCCCAGTCATGAGCCGCCAGAGTGACTTTTTTGAGTCCGAGGGTCTCGATGAGTTGGCGGATGTCTTCGACGAGATGAACCAAGTTGTAACTGGAGATTCCAGATGGACGGTCACTTTGATTATAGCCACGCATGTCTATGGCAATGCATCTAGAACTAGGAATGGTGGGAATGACGTCTGAACAATGCTACCTGTGAGTCTTCTTGAAATGTTCCAACTGAAACCTCCAAGAGTACCAAAACTCAGGGTACCCATGCACCATCAGCAGAACCTCTCCATCCGGTGGTCCCTCCTCCACGTAATGCATTCGGATATCCTTCAACTGCACGTACTTGTGATTCCAATTCTTCAGACACTCTGGCTCCGGCCACACGTGCTCCAAGAAATATTCCTTTCCCTCGGTCAGCCATTTCCACGTCAAAGTGAACAGGGCTCCAGTGGTGTAGACGTATTGTCTCCAGGTTATGTAGAGTGTTTTGAACAAATCGGCAAAGATACCCATTGTGGGAAGGAAAACGATGAAAAAGAAGAAACAGAAAACGGGGAAACAAGGAGGTTATCAGTTATCAGTGGAGAGATAAGAGACAGAGACACCGGAGGGAACAGTGTAGTCGGAAAGAGACTGTTTATAGATGTTCTTCGGGCTTGGAAGTGTCAGGGTTGAAGTGTACTTGCTGACTCGAACTGGTCATAGTGTTCTGGAAAATGAATCATAGAGTTATAACACTATCACTGAACAATCAAATCATCACTATCAAAGTTTCCCAAGTTGATTGAACCAGTACATTACACAGATAAATGGCCAAATTGACAAACGAATCGGTTATCAGAAAGACAAAAAAGTAGAAGGAGAAGAAGAAGACAGAGAAAGAAGACGTCATTCAGCCCGTTTTCTCGCCCATTTGTTGTTTTTTGTCCGTGTTTATCCTCACAATACGTTCTTGGCCTTTTTACGGTCGCTCGCAAATCTCTCTCCGCAGTCAATTCGAAAAGGGAGACTCCCAAATCGCTTATGACGCCAATGGGCGACCTATTTAGACCGCAAAAAGCTTGTTTTGTTCCTTGAAGTCTTCAGCTTCTCCGGTTTTACTACCAAATTTTGCCGGTTCACCATAGTTGAAACTTCAGATGGGTCCGCCCGATTCGTTATTCTGGATTGTGGTGGGAATAGCTGTTCTGTTGGTTTGTGACTTCCATTTTGAAGGAAAACTGGGAGATGTATTTGACTTCCGGTAACCTATTTAATGACTGCGGGTGTTCAAAATAAGGTTTCAGATTCCGTACTTCTCACTTTTCAAAGTTAACTTCTTCTGAATCCCAAAGTCTCCCAGCTCCTAGCCCAACTCAAGAAGATCCCCGACCTGTTGCCATAGTCGCTGGAAGTTCTGACAATGTAAGTTACGGTCTTCTTACCCCAATTACCTTTTCTAATCTCTTAGGCCCACTCAACTCACATGACCCATATCCGAGAAATGTTCGAGAACTCTGGATACCGTATTCTCACCAGAAATGAACTGTCCCAAGATGTGAAATGGGATGTCATGTGGCACCACGAGTACAGTTTCACCCAGGAACCCTTTAGAACTTTGATCAAGAATGGGAATTCGAGACAGATAGTGAACCACGTGCCGGGTTCTGGATACTACACCAGCAAAGTCCAACTGGCGACTTCTGGTCTCAATGTGGGAGTGCCACAAGCATTCCAACTCCCCACGGAAAAAGAGAAGCTTCTGGAGTTTGCGGAGAGTAATCCGGACGTTTTATGGGTTCAGAAGGACAATACTCACAGAAATATCATAATCAAGAAGGTCCAGGAAATGGATCTTGATAAAAACAACTCGTTTGTGCAGAAGTTTGTGGAAAACCCATTGCTGATTGATAATCGGTAAGTTTTTGCCTTGTTTTTTGGATTATTCAAAGTTTTTAGAAAGTTCGACATTGGCATCTACACAGTTGTCACTTCCCTTCTTCCTCTGCGAGTTTATATTTACGACGGGGATGTGCTCATTCGGTAAGTATTCTATTTCAGTAATCCCTCTTCGACCCTATTCAGGTTCTGCCCAGAAGATTATCATCCCTTTGACGTGGAAAATGTGGATAAATACGTGGTGGGGGATGATTACACACCTATTTGGGAGGTATTCAGCAGGAGTTTGTACTCCGAAACTGAAAACGTTGTAGATCAAATCCCTCACCAATTACTTCAACGTCCAGAAGTTGAGCTTCCGAAGCACTATCGACGTATATTTGGGAACCCAGGGAAAGGATCCGACGAAGATTTGGAGTCAGATTCGTCACATTATCGGAGAAGTGTTCCGCACGCAACAATCCAAGATGCTTTTGCAACTTCAAGCTTCAAAACTCCGTCCCGATTACTTCGAATTGAGCAGATTCGACTTTGTTGTTGACGAGGAACTCAATGTTTTCCTCATGGAAGTGAGCTAATCTCCTGCATCCCCGTGCAGTTTTCAGTTATTTTCAGGCGAACATGTCTCCGAATTTGTCTTCGGGACACTTCAAACAGAATCAGATTATGTACGAGAAGGTGCTCATGAGCATATTTTCATTGGCTGGAATATCAAAACAACTAACAGGAGATTCGGAAAATCAGTTCAAGTAAGTCAGAGACCTGACCTGGATCGTTATAACACATTCCACTCAGGTCACGTCCATCCGATCAGAATCCCTTGGTTAACACCCGAGACATCGCTCTTCCCCTCAAATTCTGTGTCGAGAATAAGTGCGAATCCTGCGATGAAGCCCCAGAATGCCAGCTTTGCGGTCATTGTATGAGCAAGGAAACGAGGGAGATGCTTGAGAAAACGTTCCTGGAACACTTGAACCGACGACAGATGAGAAGGATCGAGTTTGATTACGAGAACCATCGGCCACTGACCAAAGAAGATCATCTTCTGACGCTGTGGCTCGGGACGAAGTGCCAGTTGGATTACACTTGGTGCTGAATAGATAACACATCCATTGTTTTGCTTTTGATGTTACTAGTCCTTTAATACGGTTCACATAGAATCGGTGATGTTTGCTTTTGAATGGTCTTTGAAAATATAGATGAAAACAAGTTATGAAAACAAGTTTTTTAAATAGTTCTTCTTTGAGGCATTGAAGCTTGGCAGCCCACATATGCTTCTTCTTTCATGTAGTGTTCTTTTTTAGCTTCTTCTAGACCTTTGTGCTCCGAGAGTTCCTCATAAAACCTTACGTTGCCTCCAACTCAATCTTCAGTGTCTTTTTCCATAAATTTTAATTTTTTATTCAGTTTTATGGATTCCTATGGATGTATTTTTATCAGAGACCTGTGAATTTTCTCTCAGATATCATATTCTAGGCTTGTGCACAACATCCAGAATCCCCAACAATATTGTAATTTGAATTCCGCGCTAAAATCTGTCAGGAAGACGACGTTCAAACGCGCTCTGTTGAGAATAAAACACGCGAACGCAGAGCACGCATCGCGGCCGACAACACTCGCAACTCGCTCCTGCCGTCTCCTCGCGCCTCGGTCAGCGCCTCTAATCGAATCATTTTTTGCCTCTCCGCTCGGCACGAAACTCTTTTTTATCGACTTTTGAATATTGATTACACTCCGCATGAGTATTCTTTACTATGTCGACAACTTTCCCGCTAATGCGCTCATTCCGTTACTCATTTTTCTTCGATTTTCTCGTGACTCACTACCCCCTCTCCGTTTTCTAAATCTTTCATTTTCTAGCTTTTGAAAGTCTCCGAATATCCCCAAATTACTCGAAATAAGATCGGACTCGGGTAATTGCGATGGAGGACTCTGGTCAACTGCCAAACGCACAAAATGACAAAACAGAGGAGGACAGTGTAAGTGTTTTGCGGGCTGCTCGAAACTGTGATTCTCACCAATAAATAGGTTCAGACACGTCCTCAATACACAATGTCGGGTATTCTGCACTATATTCAACACGAATGGACAAAAAACGAGCTGGACAGAACCAGATGGGAAGCCGAACGAGCCGAGATGCAAGCACGCATTGTTTTCCTACAAGGAGAGCGAAAGGGGCAGGAAAACTTAAAGAACGATCTTGTTCGGCGGATCAAAATGCTCGAGTTTTGTCTGAAGCAAGAGCGCGCCAAAAACTATCGACTAACCCACAACGGTGAAGAGCCGCCATCTTTTGAAGAGTCGCCGAACGAGAATTCAGCACCTAATGGTAAGTTGTGCTGAGAGTAAGATGTTTAATAAAAGATTGTTTTGCAGACAACAGTCACCTCTCCGCCGACCTCGATGCTTACATCAATGATGCCGGAGAAACTGGAGGAAGCTTCAGACAAGGACGACTTCTCCTCAAAAGATATCTCGAAGAGATAGGATACAGTGAGCACATTATGGATGTCCGGTCATTCCGTGTCAAAAATTTGCTCGGCTTGCTCCCACAGGTATTTCCAATTCAAGTTTCTGTCAAAACCGAGTTGTGTGGAACTTCCAGACCGATCTGCCATCCAGTGAGCGCTTGAATGGAAAGAAGGACAGAAGTGACAGGTAATTTGATCAGGGCAAAATGCTAACAATCATTATAAGTACTTTAAGTGATTCCGACGACGGTCATGACGATGCACAGCTCGATGCCGACGCTTCGAAGGCTTTCGAGGAGTTTGACTTCCTGAACAGTGTCGAAGCGAAGGATAGAGCTGTCGAAGTCGATGACTGGGCTGGCAAAAGCGGATCTTTCGAGAAGCTGATGAAACAGTACAAGGATGACCCGAAAGTCAAACGGCGCTCGCGCACGTCGACCGAGGAGTCCGAGGAGAAGATGGCCAGCGAGTTGCACAAGAATCTCGAAACTGACGTGCCGCCAGGGATTCGATCTGCGATTGAAGCATCAGCTCAACAGGACATTCCAACTAGACGGCAAGGAAGACGCAGCGACAACTTCGCTTACGGAAACGGAAATCAGCTGGACTTGGCACTTGGTATGCAAGGCACCGAGAACATGGACATCAAGGACGAGTTTGCCAGTGATGTGAGAATAGTAGAATTCAGAATATTTCAAAGCGAGTGTTTTCAGGACGACGATGCGAATCTTCCAAACGTCAAATGGAACATGAAAGTGACTCTTCGGTCACATCTCGATGCTATCCACGCCATGCAGTTCCATCCAGTCGAGCCAGTCCTCTTCACCGCATCCGAAGATGGAGTTGTGAAGCTCTGGAATCTGGATCAGAAGAAAGATGAGAAACACAATAGCACTGGTGGAACTGAAATGGAGCCAGTGTACACATTCCGAGGACACAAGGGTCCTGTTCTTTGCCTAGTCTTGTCACCAACCGGAGATCATCTCTATACTGGAGGATACGACGGAAATATATGCTGCTACAACGTGCCATCATCCAACGGAGATCCGTTTGATCCATATGGTACGCGTTTCGTTCTAATTCCTTGCAAACCCGTTCAGTTACAGACCCACGAGTACTTTCTGAAACTCTGATCGGCCACTCGGATGCCGTCTGGTCAGTCGCCTACCACTCGTCGAACAGTCGTCTGGTTTCCGCCAGTTCTGACTCGACCATCAGACTTTGGGAACCCGGAAATGGAGAACCACTGATCAGAACCATCGGGGCACCACGGCCTGGATTGGTGCCGACTTCTGTGGACTTTGTGTCGACTGAGACGTCTCACTTGCTTGCCGCTTACACTCAGTGTTACGCTCAGATCATCGACATCGACACTGGAAGCACCGTCATGGTTTTCGACTTCGGAGAAATTACCGGCTCCCCCAACATGAACAGAATCGTGAGTCATCCGACGATGCCGCTGACAGTCATCGGAGGAGACGATCGTACCATCCGGTACTTCGACAACACCACCGGAGCAATGGTCAGCGAGTCAGTGGCTCATGTCGAAGGAATCTCCTCTCTTGCCATAGACCCCAACGGACTGTACCTGCTTTCTGGAAGCCATGATGGAAGTATCCGAATGTGGCATATGGAGAAGCGGACATGTCTACAAGTATGTTGAGTCACTAGTGCACTGAAAACAAATTCTGAATTTCAGGAGATCTCTGCCCATCGGAAGAAGAATGATTCAGCGGTGACTTCAGTGGCATTCCACCCATCGAGGCCCCTCATCGGATCAGCTGGAGCCGATTCGCTCGCCAAAGTCTACGTGTCGGGAAGTCCTTGAACCCGTTGTCATCCTCTTCCACCTTCTCCCAGTTTCCCTTTTTGAATTCTAAAAACGTCTTATTTCAATTTTACAAATTACTAGGAAATGGCAATCAATTTTCGTTTCGTGCCCTAGACCCACCCACATTTCCGTTCCTCTCGTGTGTAGATAATCACCCTTCCAGCCAAACGTAATTTATGTGACCCCTTACTTTTTAACGCCCCTTCTCCCCACAAATCAAATCAAGAAGCACGAGTCGAGAACAGCGGACTCCTCGAAATTCCGAACCATCATGTAAATATTACCGAAACAAAGGACATCGATCGGATCTACGATTCTGGCAATCAGAAGTCCGTTTTCGTAGTCTCTTGTTTTCGTCGTCTGCGCAGAAAACGTATTCTAAAGAGGAAGGAGCTGATCGTTGCGACAAATACTTCTCTTCGATCCCTCCCTCCACGTCTAGAAAATATGCTTTCGTCAAAATAATGATAAAAACGACGGAAATTAAGTGAGCGCATACATTTTTTGTGCCGTCTGCAAATCTCGGCTCGAGCTCCCAACCTTCTTCTCTCTCTGATTCCCCCATTTTTTTGCTCGCGACGTCTAGTTTTAATCCCGATCATAACCCTCATTCAGACCGTAAGTTCTCATATTCGTCTACTTCATCTGCAGCTTCTGTCCCCACAGTTTTTACTTTCTTTCTGTCCTTTCCCTTCCCGAGCCACTCTCTTTACCCATTCTATTTATCTCTGGCCGACTTATTCAACTCTTTCGAACTGTATCATGAGCCTCCCTTATAGACTGATTTGTGTGCATAGTTTTACAATTCCTCTTCTGATGACGTCCTCTGTGCTCAGAAGACGTGGCAGACGAGACGATGCCACCTCATTCCAACATCTCTCCCTTCTCATACCCCGTTTTGCCACACACACATCAGATATAGTGGTCCCCCTCCTTTTTTAGAAATGATGGATGTTTCGTGCACAAATGAATCCTGTCTTTTTACCTCTCTTCTTTTTTTTGGGTTGGTCTCGAAAATAAGAGAACGTCACAAAACAAGTTGACACGGATTAGGCTGAGGCATCCGATGTTTTGAGTCGTTCGAACAATCCAACCATTGTCGAATGTTTTCGTTATCTTCGCCGGGATCCGTAAGATTAATCCGAACGAATAAGAAGGGTATAAAGTGATCAGTTGGTTCGGAGAGATCCGAAATATTTGTATTTCGACGATTTTCCCAGAACAAATTCTCGTTTTCTGGGTTGAAGCAATCATTTTATATTGAACTGGGGACGACTCTGGTTACCCGGATTCACGAAACCAAGTCGTTTCGGTGTTCACTGGCACTCGGGGAATTTCGAATGATGCTCCGGGAGAAACTGGACTCAACGTCTTCAAGATCTATGGATTTCAAGTACGGTAAGTTTGAAGCAACTCCAATAGGACTTTCATTAGTTGTATGAGTTGAGCTTGATACGTTTTCGGTCACCGAGAAACAGACTCAATTTCAAATATCTCTCGTGTAACAAAGATCCCGTCCCGATCCCACGATCAAGCAAACCTCCACGGAGTGCATGATCAAGTGAACTTCAAGTTGTCGTCATGTTTTTTTGAACTGAACAATCAAAAACCTTCCCCCAACATCCGTCACGGACCGAGATACACACATTCCGGCAATTTCCGTGTATTCAAAAGAAATTTGCGTACTTTGAATACCTGGAATAGATCCGAAAAGGAGCTCGTTTATGGTGATCAGGGGTCGCAGCTGATGGTCAATTTGGGTGCTTCACCGTGTGTTTGTGTACCGGGAAGGTCTCTGATCACGGGACTCTCTTCTTATTTTCTCTCCATCCCGTTCAGCTGTCGTGTCTGGAAACGGCGCCCGCCGACTTGACGAATCCTCACCTTCTGGGAACGAACTCCCCGTCCGTCGGTGTCCATAATTATCCCTCCACCTTCTCCCAATTCCTCGTTTTCCGCTGATTCACTCGGTCAGATAAACTCTGTTTTTTGTCTCAATCGCCGCCCGTTTTTCTGCTTTCCTTCTGCCCGGAAACTCATCGAACCAAGAAGTGACGAATGACAAACACCGATGTCTGGGTCGAACAAGCGGTCATGCTGAAAATGTAGCGGACTGGGGAAAGGATTAGAAAAGTAGCAGAGGACTGACGCAGATCCTCTTTTTGTTTTCTTTCGTGCACTCTCGAGTGCGTCGGGACAGATCCAGATCAGTCACGGGATCAGCCACTTTTTGTAGGTTGTTCTCGTCGTTCTGGTCGTACTGGAACCGATGACACTCGGGATTCTTTTGGATTTTGAACCGTCTCCTCCATTTTTTACTTTGTCTATTACCATATTTCTCTGCAAATCAGCCCACACTCCTCTCCGTTGTACAATTTGATTTCCTGTTTTGGTCTTTCGGCTCCGGAAATAACCAGGCACATTCAAAAACCAATGATTGCAAGATGACACGTGGAGGCGGAGAGGGACCGTAAACACATGAACAAACTACGTATCAATTTGTGTGTTTTTTGTCTGAAAAACACGGCTTCTTGTCGGTACTGTTCCAAAAAATAGGTACAGCTCCTGAAACAGTTTCCAAGAACCTGTGCCCAGCTGTAGCTGCTGGCTGTCTTGCTTATCTTGAAAACCTGCATTGTCGTAGCGTGGGAGACCAAAAATATATGTGAAAGTTGGCTCAAAAATCAGAAATTCAGCAGACGGGGAACTGAGAGAACTGAGGCAGAGATCTGTAAACATTAACAGATGTTTGCAAACTGAAGATGTGGGCGAATCGTAATTTGAATAATTTGAATACACTGTTTTCTAACTTCTATTTTCGAGAAGTTCCCATTTTTCAACTTTTATTTTCCCACTTCCAAGTTAATCCAATCCAGACTGTCAACAAAACACGCACTTTTTTCCCGTTTTACACTTTTCAAATCCTCCTTTTTCTATGAAAAATAGACAGATCTATTAGAAAACCCGTTCCGGAGTCAAAGGAGTTTTCATTTTGAGAAACGCAAGGTCTCTGAGAGCTCTATTCACTTCCCAATTCTTCGGTTTCCTCTTGGTATCTACAATATTTGAATCCATGGCTTCAACTTCCGTGAGATCCCTCGTTTTCTACTTTGATTCCTCCCCTTTTCGCACACATCCACGATTCCTCCCCTGCCCCGCCCCTTTTTCGGATTCCCCTGTCTAGTGCACCCCGTCTGTCCAACCCCTTCATTCCCTTATAAAACCCGTCCAACTCCCCCACTGTTCGCATGTCTCTGATCATGATGTCGTTCACAGAGGAGGAGCTAATGAGTTTTGCCTACGAAGTGGACTTTGGCACTCCAGCATGGCTGAAACTCTACTACCACATCATCTCGATCGTCTCGACAATCATTTCTGGATTCTCGATGTACGTGATCCTGTTCCAAAGTGGAAAGATGGATGGATACAGGTTCTATCTCTTCTACATGCAGGTACGTCATCTCTAAGAATAGTGTGGTCAGTTCAAGTACAAACTTTAGCTCCTGTCAACAATTAGACCCAGACAGAAACATCTTCAACACAGACCAACCTGAACTCCTACCGTATCCCATCTGTTTTCAGTTCGCTGGCTGGATCATGGACCTTCATCTCTCGACTCTCATGCAATTCGTTCCACTCTTCCCAGTTTTCGGTGGTTATTGCACAGGAGTCCTCACTTATTTCGGCATCGACGACTCGTTTCAGACGGTATGAGTCACTGAATCAGGCGGTTAAGCGAAAGGAAAAAAGCCTTTTTGTGTTTTGTTAGCAGCGTTCCCGAGTCTGAGCACGAAATCACCTGCTAACGTAGATTGCTCGGAATATTCATTGTAGTAGAGGGAGAAGTTAGGGATTTGAGTAACTACAACACAAAAATGGATCATTAGGAACCGCAGAACACTTTCGAACACTTCCTGCTCTTAAGAAATCAAGAATCCTTCCAGACATTCACCGCCTTCACCATCTGCCTTGTTGCAAGTGCACTAAACTGTTGCTTCGTCCGGAAACATCAAGCAATTGCTAAGATCAGCCAGAAACTTTTACTAGATGACATTCCCTTCGGTGTCGTTCTATTCCTCCTCAACGCGTTTCCATTTGCTGCTGCAACCTTCCTTTATCTCAGTATGCTCAGCAAACCAGATCAAGTTGTACTTATTCGAGAGGTAACTACTTTCTCGAGTGACTAGTAACATTTTATGATGTTTAGGTGTACCCCAACCTCGTGAAAAGCTTCGAGGCCCTCCCGAACTACGTCGTGTTCGACTCCAACTTCTGGGCCATCGTAACCTTCGCCTTCATCTTCTTCGGTTGCACCTACACCGTCCTCCTCGTTGTCTCCACCACTTATCACATGTTCAAAATCCTAGAAGAGCACCGAAAACACATCAGTTCCGCCAACTACGCAAAGCACCGAGCCACTCTTCGCAGTCTCCTGGCTCAGTTTTCCACCTGTTTCCTCATTATCGGCCCAGCGTCTTTGTTTTCTTTTCTAGTCGTGATTCGATATCAACATAGTCAAGGTAGGGAACGGATTCTCTTCAGCTTCAGAAAACCTTCTGTTTCAGTTGCGACCCACTGGATCATCGTTGCGTTGACCCTTCATTCGAGTGCCAATGCCATTGTAATGATCATCACGTACCCGCCATACCGAAACTTTGTGATGCTGTGGAAGGCCAACCGGATAGTGTATGCGATAATAAAACAGGGTTTCCTGAATGACTAACTTTTAGGTCTTTCCACTTCTCGACAGCTCATCGATCTTCCGAAGCCCACCAGATATCGAGAATCCACACAGAAAGAAGCTACGCTGTTACCATGACTGCTTGATTTGTATTTTTGTACATAAACTATTTTTTATGAAAAGGTGTTTCTCTGATCTTGACGCACATTCACTCATCTTCTGGTTCAGTAATAGTCTAACATCTCTGTGAACACGCGTTCTTCTGTTTTGCAACTTCTGATTAGTCCAAAGAACATTTGGGTGCTGACAAACTGAATCGTCGGGTTCCGTTTTGTATCGTCAATCAGACAAGTAGACAGGCCAGACATGACATTCCACGAGTCAACAAAAGTTCCGGAGAACTCGAGTTGTGATTCTCATTGCGATTTCGAATCTGTATTGTGTAAATGATGATTTTCCTCATTCATTTCCGAGAAATCTGGATGGGTTACTGTAACTCTGAACTGAAAAGTCCTTGAATCCTTCTTGTTGATTAAACGGTGTTTTGTTGTTCGAAAAAGATAATCCGCTCATCCGAAAACTACAAAAAAGAGGTCTTGTGAAGCGTTTGGAGTCGGTGAGCCGAGTGATTCTCAACCGGTGACACATAGTTTCGACGGAAGATCGCACGGAAACTGGAGCACAACTATTGTGCCCGGATCAGAAAGTTCAACAAAGAGTTCAGGATATCTGGAGATAAGTGTTTGACGTAGAGATGTGTTGAAATAAGAGATAAGATGAACTTGGTTTCTCATGAATAAAAAGGGAAAACAAAGGAGACAAAGGACGTGGGTGAGTGAAAGATCTGCAGCACTGAGCAGGGAGATTACGAGCAAAGAGAAGGTTGATCCAGTGATGTTGAAGACGAAATTAGAAAATGGAGAAGGATTTACTCATTGAATGAGATGGTTTCAATATCGTCGTGAAGGGATCTGAAACTGAAGTAAATTAAGGAACAGAGGAATCTAAACAACACTATTCGGTTGATGTTCAACAGAACAAAACTTCTTCAGAACAGTTTCTCACCGAGTCACATGAACCCTGTCTGCCTGTTCCGTTCCCATCTCACTCACCCCTTCCATTTCCATATCAAACACCCCTGGTCTCGTGTCATTTCCCATTCTCGTCACCGTCGTCTATTTGCCCAAAAACGACTGTACATGTTGTTTCTCCGTCTATTTCTCACCGACCAACGGACCTACAAAACACGGTAAGACACAAGGTACGAATTGCCGACGCGCCCTCCTCAATCTTATCAGTGACCAGTGTCTCCCGATTAGATTCCTCTTCAAGAACAGTCAGCTCTACGTGCATTACACAGTCCCCGTCCTCTCCTTCTCTTTTCCAATTATTTCTCCCCGTTTTCATTCATTTGGAACGATTCTTCCGATTCTGATTCATTCATAAACGTCGCTACTGTTGCCGGCCGACCGGTTCCCCTTCTCTCTCTTTTCTCTTATTTTCACTTCCCGTTCCCATATTTATTTATTTTTATTCTTTTCGTTCCATGATTCGATTATACACACATAACTCCATGTTTTTTGGTCAAAATAATACATTTTATGGGTACATTTTGAATGGTTTCGCTGGAAAAAAAAACATTTGATGACCTTCAATCGAATCAAAATTTCATGTAGTGATAAGATGATAAGAGAGAAAAGAAGAGACCCAGAAACGGAAAGAGAGTGTTTAGGAGTAGTTAGTAGTTGAGTGGTTTCGAGACACGAATTCCGAATTCATTTGCATTTGTCATCATGTTTTTTGGTTTTCTCCTGCTTTGACTTCAGATATCTTTTCTTCAAACGGCTTCTTAATAAATGATGACTCTCCAGATCCCACTTGGTAATGAATCCTTCTCTTCTACTCTCTCTTCTCGCATGTTTCATTGCGGAGCCATCACATGCCGGTAAGGTATTGGTGTACAGTCCGTCGATCAGTCGGAGCCATCTGATATCCAATGGACGGATTGCGGATGCTCTCGTGGATGCTGGGCACGATGTAGTCATGTTCATCACGGAGTACGAACCTCTGACAGAGTTTACTGGCACAAAGAAGGCCAAAGTTATTACTATGAAAGGATTTAGTGAGTGCTAAGAGAAGGGAACCACTAGAAGTTCAACTTTCTAGGTACCAGATTTGCTGATGAAATGGAAGGAGTTGATGCATATCTTCTGTCAATCTCTCGTCTCGGGTTTCTAGAGAGAATCATGTTTGAGAGAGCTGTCACTGCTCAGTGTGATGGTGAGGAAAACAAGTTGAAACTAATCCAATCTACGTTTTAGACCTCATGGCCAACCGCAAAGAGCTTGAACAACTGCGAGACTACAACTTCGACGTGGCATTCAGTGAGCAGATTGATCTGTGTGGAGTTGGAATCATTAGATACCTGGGCATCCAGAATCATCTCTGGATCTCCACGACTCCAATTATGGATGCTGTGAGCTACAATCTCGGAGTCCCAGCTCCAGCATCCTATGTTCCGACCATTGAAGAAAATGATAATGGAGATAAGATGGATTTCTGGCAGAGAACATTCAATATCTACATGAAAATTGGATCGATTCTTGTTCACAGATATGGAACCGATGGGACTACGGAGGTTTGTGAAACAGAGACAAACCAAAGGGTGCAGGACATATTAGAAGATCATTACCATTTTCAGGTCTTCCGAAAGTACATTCCCGACTTCCCGAACGTCAGGGAAATTGCTGCCAACTCCTCTCTTTGTTTTGTGAACTCTGATGAAGTTCTGGATCTTCCCAGACCAACAATCACAAAAACAATTTTCGTTGGAGGACTTGGTGTGCCAAAGGAAGCAAAGCCGTTGGATGAGGTAAACCTTTCCTCCTTTGAACTTTGATGAAAGTCTGTTATCGTTTCAGAAATTCACAAAAATCATGTCAAAAGGAAAAGAAGGAGTTGTTGTGGTATCTCTCGGGTCTATCATTCCATTTGGATCCCTCCCTGACGCTGCAAAGCAAGGAGTTCTAAAAGCGATTGGAGAATTGAGCAGCTACCATTTCTTAATCAAAATTGCTAAAGGTTCCTATTCGTTAAGGGTATACATAACAAAACTACTTCGTTTCAGATGACGACACCACCCAATCTTTGGTTTCTGGAATGAAGAACGTCGATTTGGTCGACTGGCTTCCTCAAGTTGACCTTCTTGCTCATCCACGTCTCAAACTGTTCGTGATGCATGGAGGAATCAACGGACTCGTGGAAACTGCTCTCCGTGGAGTGCCGACTGTGATTGTTCCAGTATTCGCAGATCAGTTCAGAAATGGAAGAATGGTGGAGAAGAGGGGAATCGGAAAGGTGTTGTTGAAGCTGGACATTGGATATGAGAGCTTCAAAAACACCGTGCTCACTGTTCTCAATACTCCGAGGTATGAAAATCGAAGTTTAGAAAAGGAAACGGTTTGGATTTCAGCTACAAGGAGAATGCAGTGCGCATTGCTAAAATGATGAGAGACAAACCATTCTCTCCAGAGGAACGTCTTGTCAAGTGGACTGAGTTTGCTATCGATCATGGAGTTTTGGAAGAGTTGCATGTGGAAGGATCACGGCTCAACACAATCGTGTACTACAACTTGGACGTTCTAGCCTTTTTACTAATTGTGTTCGTTGCAATCCTACACGTCTTCATCTATTCGGTGAAGTTCGTGTGTTGTCGCGGAAAGAGATCTCACTCGAAAGTGAATGGTGCCAAAAAGAATAACTAGTCGCTAGAAGAGATAATAAATAAGATTTCTATGTGAACTCTTGGGCAAACATCCACGCAATTGATAAGGGAGAGTGTGTCAATGTTTGATAAAACGGCAACACTAGGCTTTGCGTATAGTTAGAAGAAGCAGGAACTCGTTGAACATACACCGTATCAGCACATTCCGCGCCAACCTTTTTGCCATCTTTGCGTCTCGATTGTCGGAGAAACACGACGAGAGAGCGAGTCTGCCCGCGAGACGCCACACGTGTTCCTCGGATCGTTTGCCATTGGCACACCAGCTGTGTTTGCGCTCGTCATGGAGCCGGCAGCCGGTTGATGGAGTCTGATAAGTGGGAAGCAACTTTCCGGTATGTGTTCGTTGGTTAGTGGGAAGAGGGGGAGGCCCCAGGGGTATAAAAGGACGGAAAGGACCCGAAGAAGACATCAGTTGCCACTTAGCAGCTCTTCTCCTCCTATACAACATGCGCTTCTTCGCCATCGCCGCCCTCCTCGCCACCAGCCTTCTTCTTGTTGAGGTATGGTTTTACAGTTACATCTACATAACTTGTTATCCTGACTTTGCGGTACTTTGAACTCACAAGTTCATCTTTTGAACATTGTGTGCTCAGTGCCAGGACTAGTTTGTCAAGAGAATGTAGTCTGGAGCCATTTACAAAACTTTGAATAGAATCTAGCCTATCAATCGCACTTACTATCAATTGTTTGCGCGGCATTCTTTGATCGCATACAAAGGATCATACTCTATTCACAACATTGCCGTTCTTTGCAGGGAACCGCGATCCGCGACAAGCGCCAATCGTGCGGCTGCGCCCCGAAGGTGCAACCAAGCTGCTCGTGCCAGCAGACCACCTACACCCAGCCGCAACAGTTCAGCTGTTCCTGCCAGAACACTGCTCCAGTCCAACAGACTTCCTCCTGCTCCTGCGCCCAGCCAGCTCGTCAGCAGACCTACCAAGTCCAGACTTCCCAATGTGCCCCAGCTTGCCAGCAATCCTGCCAGCAGCAATGCCAGGCCGCCCCATCCACCAACCAGTGCCAGTCCAACTGCCAACAGTCCTGCCAGACTTCTTCCTGCTACACCCCAACCCAGCCAATTGTCTACACCACCACTCCAGCCCCAGTTCAGTACTGCCAGCCATCCTGCATGCCAGCTTGTGAGCAATCCTGCGTCGCTCAAACCCAGGCTCCAGTCGCCCAATGCATGCCACAGTGCCAGAACCAGTGCCAGCAGCAGTGCGTCCAGCAGCAACCAATCCAGCAGTGCCAGCCACAATGCCAGCAGCAATGCCAGCAACAGTGCGATGTGACCACCACCACCGCCGCCCCACAAATCATCAAGATCAACTTGGAAATCTCCGCTCAATGTGTTCCACAATGCCAGCAACAGTGCCAGCAGCAATGCACTCAGCAACAAGCCCCAGTCCAACAATGCAACCAGCAGTGCTCCCAGCAATGCCAGACTACCTGCCAGCAAGCCGCTCCAGTCGTCCAGCAGACTCAGTGCCAGCAACAGTGCCAGCCACAATGCCAACAGCAATCCGCCCCACAGTGCCAGCAGTGCCAATCCTCCTGCCAACAGTCCGCCCCAGTTGTTCAGCAGCAATGCCAGCAACAATGTGCTCCACAGTGCCAACAGCAATCTGCTCCAGTCTGCCAGCAGTGCCAATCTAGCTGCCAACAGACCCAGCAGTGCCAGCAACAGTGTCAACCACAATGTCAGCAGCAATCTGCTCCACAATGCCAACAGTGCCAGACCGCCTGCCAGCAACCAATGACCACAACCACCGCCGCTCCCCAAGTCGTCACCATCGTCCTCCAAGCTTCCGTTGCCCAATCCACCCAATGCCAGCCACAATGCCAACAACAGTGCCAGCAACAATGTGTCCAACAGCAACAGCCAGTCCAGCAGTGTGCCCCAGCTTGCACCCAGTCCTGCACCCAATCGTGCTCCGCTGCTCAGCCAGCCCAGATGCCATGCCAGACCCAGTCGACCAACTCGTGCTCCTGCCAGCAGAACTACTCTCCATGCGGAAACGGACAGTGCTGCAAGAGAAAGTAAGCAGCCGAAGAGGAACATGAACTGATTCTCTGTATATACGAACAACACTAGCGCATTTTTCTGTATTTCTTGTACTCTTTTTTATTTTCGCAATAAACTATAATAATTTGAAGTCACAATTAGTGAAAAACAGGTCAAGCATATTATCAAACAAGCAGGGTTTCAAAAAGTCAATCTTTCACGTGAACTCTTTATCATACTCTCACTGATATCAATTCCACGATTTTCACGTTCGTTCCCAATGCTCCACTTGTTCTTATCATTTCTGCGTATCACTGGGATTTCGGTAAGCGAGTTCTCTTCTTGGCTCCCTCCAACGCTGGCTCCAGATAAAACAAAAAGTGAACAACAATGTCATGGTATTCGAAAATTTACACAGCAGTTCGCGTGTACCGGGCAAAGCATAAAATAGCCGGCTGGTTCCTGACCAGATGTCTCAATGCGCTGCTTCTGATGCAGATGATCTGTCTCTGGTTTACGTGTGTTTCTCTTGATCACTTTACTCCTGAACTTCTTGTTTCCAGACTGTATGCCTACTACAAAGTGACATTAGTATACTACGTGCAGTCCTCCATTCAAGCTACAATCTACCTCATCGTCTCCAGTTTTCTGTTCATCATGTCAATGTGGAGTCTGGCAAAGACGTTGTTCACGAAAGTTGGCAGGGTTCCGGAGAAGTATCGACCGAGCAAGGAGCTGGAGGATCGGTTGAAGGCGGTGACACCGATGGAGAATAATCGGTATGTCGTGGAGAAGTCGACACCGCAGCAGGTTCGTTTTTGAGTGTTGAATGAGATAGTCGAAAGAGTTTTTCAGTTGAAACAACAAAATCTGATTCTGGAGGAGATGTGCACTTACTGTAAAGTTGTCGTCGCTGAATGTGATCAAGTCGGACGACTCAAGTATTGCTACGAATGCGGACACATCAAACCAGACCGTACTCGCCACTGCAGCTCATGCGGCAAGTGTTGTATCAAGTACGACCATCACTGTCCGTGGATCAACATGTGTGTGACTCATGCCAACTACAAGTACTTTCTGTTGTACATCACCTACACAAGTCTCCTCGTCTACTGGTATCTGCTGACCTCATTCGAAGGCATTGTTCGCTACTTTATCATTCAAAAATGGACCGAAGATCTGTGGAAGATTCTTTTTTACTTGTTCAGTTACATCGCCGGAGGCATCTTTGGGTACATTGTTTGAATCTCAGGTTGACATAATCGCTCATTTTTTAGATACTACCCACTGGGAGAACTACTCATCTTCCACTACCAGCTAATCTCTCTGAATGAAACGACTGTCGAGCAGACGAAACCGGCGGTTCTTAGATTTGACAATCAGGCGGATTACAACATGGGAAAGTGGAACAACTTCCGGGCAGTGTTCGGCTGGGGACTCTGGATTTTGCCGATTGAGACGAACGATCAGGACGGACTGCACTTTGACATACGGTAGACTACCACCTCAAGGCTGTGTTGATTCTCTGTATTCAGATACGTGAACCCTCAACAACGCAATCGTTTTGTCCGAGTCGAAGAAGACCCTTCAGGCGGATCTGTACTGCACAGCGTGGAGAACTCCCTTTAGAATTATCACTTTTACTTGTAGATAAACAGTTTGATTCTTTTGTCAACTGCTGTTCCATTTCTATCTGTTGAGAACCCCTCCAAAAACAGAAACATAAACATTCCTCGGTTGCCAATTTCGTTCCCCGAACTACCTTCACAAAACCTGAAATTCCCTTGCAATTCCTTTTCTCGCAGACCACACCCACGCGGCCGGACAGAAGGTCTTTTACTGTTACCTACAGCGGATTCTTGTCATTTTATCACTCATTTACAGTCTGTTTTCCCTCTCCTCACTCGCTTTCTGAAATTGAATCTAGACTTTGATTTGCTACGAATCGGTTTTCGGTTTTTGCTTACGGCACAGATAGTTTCGGTTTCTAAGAGGATTTCCCTCTCCTTGTTCTGTTTTTCTCCTTTCCTGTCCATTCTTCTCACAGCCAGTCAACTTTTCAATCGAATCGCAACCTAAGGTCACTGATACTGATTGATCGCTGATTCACTGACAAATGGGCTACGAGAAAGAACAGGAAGTGATAACACATCGAAACACAGGAAAACACATGCTTTTGACGTGGAGTTCTAGCTCACAAGTTTCAGTAAAGAGACCCCTACTAAACATTTTGAAGTTATAAAATGTCAAATCAAATGAAAATTAGACTTGAAGGCTGATAAACTAAACTTAGAAAAGATTACCGAACCGATCAATCAATGATATCAAATCTGTTTTCCAT
The DNA here is from genome assembly GCA_900883565.2 of Caenorhabditis panamensis. Classification (NCBI taxonomy): domain Eukaryota; kingdom Metazoa; phylum Nematoda; class Chromadorea; order Rhabditida; family Rhabditidae; genus Caenorhabditis; species Caenorhabditis panamensis. Next base: position 348,924 of record LR538403.1, on the reverse strand, counting down.
TTGGTTTTTGAAACAAAAACATGTATCCAAACATTGGTGTGTGATCTTGTTTTGCAGTTATTCAAGATTGTTGTGGAAAAAAATGATACTGATAATCTATAAATGTCATGCAAAGTTGTTTACCAGGTTGATCTACAACTTTTGAAGACATAACTGTCAGAATTTCACATTTTCTTAGGTATTTTTTGAAAGACACTGTCTTTGATCATTGGCAGTAACTAATCCACATTAGCCAGTATCTTTTCCACTTCCAATTTCTAAAATCAGAAGTCACAAGACAATTCGTGAACTTCTAATTGGTAATGTTGTTCTCCGAACAAGACAGAAAACAACTGTGGACTCCTTTGGCAATTATTCTGAAATTGGATAGAGTGTTAGTTAGTTTGAAGTTTGAAACTGAAACTTGTTGACCTTGAGTTCTGAACCGTGTAAAAGGAAGAAGAAAGCGTAACCAGTTCCGATTGCCAAGTGATAACCCATATTCATTGACTATCAGGTGAAAAGAACATGATAAAAAATCGGTGAAATGAAGAATATGAAGGGGGCAATACACACATCTTGGATAGCATAGGTTTGATATCTGATTTGTTGATTTCTGGCTGATCCAACTGTCCCGTCGACTCCTCCATCCTCTTCACTTCTCTCTTTTCCCCGACCCATTCGTATTTTTTCGCGCCACCCGTCCCCGTCACAGAAAGGAAAGAAAGGGAGGGGGAAGATGATGAAGACGACGAAGTCTGTGACGGTGGGGGATACCGCGGGGTTTATTTTCGCGCTCTACTGCTGCTGAAGGCGGTTTTTATCAAAAACCGAACAGAGGCCGTCGATTGACCGTTGGTTCTTCTTCTTCGATTGATTCCCAGCCGATTGGGGCACGAACACGCACTTCCACTTGTCACTTTCAGGAGACGTCTCAGAGATGCAGGACGTCGACTTGGGCAAGGACCGGACTCAGCTTATCGACTTTGTCTATGCGGTGAGTGTTTCAGTTTTGAGAGTTGTTCGGAATAACTAGAAGTTGGAACCTGAAAGCCAGAAGATAGTCAGAAGCTTTCCTAAGTCAGAGACACTTTATGAGGATGGTAGTAGACAACACCCCTGCGTTTTGTTTATAGTACTGTAGTTTCTCTCAAGCTCTAACAAGTTTGACTTCCCTCTTCTTCAATTGATCAGCATCTCTCATTGTCACAAACTTCCAGTACTTCTCCAGGAAGTTGTTTCGATATCTCTTTCCCACTCTCGTCATTGTTATTTTGAATAGAGGTCGGGTCACCAGTATCTCCCAAGACCAGAAACTAGCAAAGGGTTCAAGGATGAGTGACGGGATGGATTCAGTCTGCGACGAACTTCTCACGTCATGATCAGGTCTTTTTCAGAATCAGAACGGTTCGGCTGGCAACCTGAACAATGGAAACGACTCGAATATCCCGCTTGCAGAGAAAGTGGTCAAGCAGCCACTGAAACCACAGACACAGGCAGCTCCACCGGCACCTAAGCCTAAGAAACAGAAGCCACCACCGAAGCCGTCAAAGAAAGTGGCATGCTCTTCGGGATCAGCCATTGCGTTGTTCCTTTTAGCAGTAGCTGCCATCTTGTTTGCAGCCTTCTTGGGACATTATATCACGAAACAAAACTATGAAATGATGAAGTTCCATCAGACAAACGAATCTTTGGTTGTCTGCAAGAACTTGTGAGTGATAAAGGTGATAGACAGAGGTGATAAAAGTGATATATGTTACAGTACCCGATCGCATAAAAAGCCACATCATCAGATTATAAATGAAGAAGACGCAGACGAGAATGACGTGGTGAAGCAGCCGACGAAGGAGGAGTTGGCACTTCCGAAGAATGTGCAGCCTATTTGGTGAGAGAAATGAGAAGTTGGATGAAAGAAGAGTATGTTGTTTAGGTATGATGTGAGTTTGTCACCGAAGGAAGGAGGCAATGGAACTATGGGATTGGCTCTAGTGAAGTTGATGGTGGATGAACCGACTAACAAGATTGTGCTGAATGCCAAGGGAATCGAGTTCACGAAGAACTTGGAGAAGATTCAGATTTCCAAAGAAGTTAAAACAAAAGCAAAGAAATCAGTGGAAGACACAGCGAACTCTACCTTGGAAGCTCCAGAAGCATCTGGTTTCTCTCCGGAAGAGGAAGTCTCTACAACAACTACTACAGAAGCACCAGCTTCCAATCTCGTTGATACTGGAATCAAAGTTACTGGAATTCAGTTTGATGAGGATTTGGAGAAAGTTATACTGACTTTGGATGGAGAATTGAAGAAGGGAAGCGAGGTTGTACTGAAGATCCCATTCGTTTCTAAAGTCACAAACAACAATGGACTCAAGGAATACAAGTACAAGACGGCGAGCGGAAAGGACAAGAGCATGTTCACCACTCAACCCAGCTATGCTTACATGAGACACGTGTTCCCAAGTTTTGATCAGGAAGCCTTCAAGGCTCCAGCTGGATTGACACTGATGCACTCGAAGGGATCCGTTGTGGTTGCCAACACTGCGGTCAAGACCAAGGATGATGGGTTAGTTTGTGGAGAGATGGAATGTAGAGAATATGTTATTGCAGAGATGCGCTCACTTCCACACTCTCTAAGGTGCTGGATCCCGATTTCGTTATCGGAGATCTTGTAATGAGTGAAGTGAACACTACAAGTGGACTCACAGTCAGAATCTGGACAAGACCGGAAGTGAAACAATACACGGAGCAAGCCCTCGACTACTCCAATCAAGCGATTGATGCTCTTGAACACATCCTGCAATCCAGATTGGAATCCAAGAGCCTAGGTATCTACTATTTTTTAGTCTTTCTTTCTCAATTTCCCTTTTTCAGATATCGTGGCTGTTCCTGGCTTCCAAACCGGCAACAGAGTCAGCTCTTCTTTCATTGTTCTTCCAGAAGAAGATGTTCTCTACAACGAAAACTCCAACGATATTTCTCAAAAAGCTCGTATCGCCAGAGCCATTTCCAACAGAGTCGCTGCCCAATGGTTCGGAGGAATCACGAATCCAGAAGAGTACGGAACCTTCTGGCTCAATGCCGCTTTGCCGAGATTCTTGGAAGTTGATGCTTTGGAGAAGATTTTGGATGTGAATTCGGTAAGGAAGTCGGCATATGATCAAGAATGTTCATAATTGTTCTAGGATGATTTGTGGACATTTGAGTTGGAGAAGATTCTCGAGAAAGACGCAACCGCTACTTCACAGCCTCTGAGAGTTAAGAATGTGCACTCAGCTGATGATATTGCTGCAATTGACCATGAATTCATTGGAAAGAAGGGAGCTGCTGTTCTGAGAATGATTGAGAAGGCAGTTGGAAGAGATGTCTTCAACAAGGCTATCAGAGTATGTTACTGCAAAACAGTCTTGTACTCATTTATATTTTCAGAGCTTTGTCTCCTCTTACCGTTCCTCGTACCCATACGATGATGGACTCTGGAAGTCCTTCCAAAAGGCTATCGGAACCAAACTGAAGGGATGGAACAATGAACCGCTTGATGTTTCGAAGTTCGTGAACACATGGGTTGATCAAATCGGATTCCCTCTCGTATGCGTGGATAAACTCGATAATGAAAACGCAGAACTGACCCAGGAAAGATTCAAAAACGATCATAAGACCAAGGAACAGTTCAAGTTCCGCAATGCAAAGTACTGGTTCAACTGGGAAGTCCCACTCTTCTTGAAGAGCTCTGGCAACGTGGGAAATGTGTCGTGGCTCCACGAGGCATTCAGAATTCCGTTGAACAACTCTGATTCAATCTATTTGAATACTGACTCCAATGGAGTTTATCGTGTGAATTATGAGGAGAAGAGATGGAATGATATTGCCAAGCAACTGGAGAAGGCTCATGGAAAACTGTCGGAGAGAACCAGAGCCAGACTCATTTCCGATGTGTTCGCTCTTGCTAACAGCGGTGCTGTTCCGTTTGAGACTGCTCTCAACGTGACTTCTTATCTTCCATCGGAAACTGGAACTGTCCCATGGCTCATTGCCACGAGAATCTTCAAGAAGCTCACTCAGAGATTGGAAGGAGCTCCACTTCAAGACAGACTCAACGTGAGTTCCACAATATTTGGTTTTCATAACATTGAAAGATTTCAGAGCTTCATCTACGAGAAAATCCATAAGAAATTCGACGAAGTCACTTCTGCCCCAACCGACACGAACTACTTGAAGAGCATCCTTCACGCTGATCTTCTCGACTTGATGGCAATTGTGAAGCCAGAGAAATCTAATGAAAAGCTGAATGAACTGTTTGTTGAAGGATTCTTGGACATGTGCCAAGACTCTGGAAACTTCAGCAGTGACTGCTCCGCGTAAGTGTATGAAAGAATTCAGAAAGAGAGTAAACATTGTTTCAGAGTCCCTGGTGATCTCCGTGACAAAGTGTACTGCAACGGAGTGGAGTTCGGGAATGACACTGTCTTCGAGACTGTCAGAATGTTGGCAGAGAAGGAAGTCGATGAGACTGAGAAAGAACGTCTTCAAATCTCGTTGGCTTGCTTCAGAGACCCACGAACTCTTCGCAGACTCATTTTGGATAACTTGAACAGCACATCTACAGTAACTCAGTTGTTGAGAAAAATGAACAGCCGTCCAGTTGGAAAGGAGATTGCAACGAACTGGATCATTGATAACTGGTCCACAGTCCTGAAGAAGAAGTTCAAGGATGAGCCGGAGACTCTGAATGCTATTGCCAATGCTGGAATACTTCTGGAAAACGAAAGAGAGAAGAGCACGGTGGAGACATTCATGGAGCGCCATCACAAGAGCACGAATGCCATTGAGAGTTTGGAGCAGAAGATTGAAGCGGCGACGACTGATATCTACTGGAGAAAGCAGAGAATCGGAGAGTTGACTGACTATTTGGATGGAAAGATGAAGGGACCTGCAAAGGATGATGAAGTGGACAGCAGTGAGGAGAAGGAATGAAGACGGCAACATTTAGAGACACAGAACACAATCGCTTTTATTTATTAATTTGAAACCGGTCAGATTTATATTTTTTGTTTCTTCTTTTCTTGTATTTCCGTTTCAATAAACCAGTGACTTTAAGTAGAAGACGCATGGACTTGAGACTTCTTGGAGAAGAGGGGATGGGAGAGGTAGAAGATCCAAGGGACGAGGATCATTGCAATGTCAGTGAGGGGGCAACGGACGAGGAGCACGTAGGCAGAGACATCACGGAAGAGTAGAGAGACAAACTGGAAAGGATAGCAGAGAGAAAAAGGATTTTGATTACCGTCATGGAGGCATTTGCTAGAAACGGGAGGATTATGGCGAGAGTTGTGCATGTCAACGAGATTTCAGACTTGTAGGAAGAACGACTGTGGAGTGCCCTGTAACTTGTCTTTTTCGATGTGGAAGATTTCAGTTAACCCACTTTGAATGTATAATTGTTTTCCTTATCTTCAAAACCAGAGCAACGTTGACAGTGACTATCAGAACCGGGAAACCGAGAGAAAGCGGAAGATGCATTGGATCTGTTCGCAAGTCCAGCCAGGTTTCCGTGAACGAGATGAAGATAGCTCCAAAGGAATAGGGTCCATGAAGAATGCGACAATAACCCAAAGCAGGAATCATAAAGGAGTCGAAGAGTATCGGAAGGACAATGGTGAGCGGGATGTAGACTTTGAACAGTTTGTAGCAGTACTGAAAACAGAGAGAGAGAGAGAGGTTGGATAAAAACGATTAGATTATTTACCTGTTCGTGTTTTTCAGGGAAATAAACGATGAGGAGTCGGATGATGCAGAAGAGAAACGAGTAGAACATGGAGTTGTAGTTGGTGAAGAGTTGAAGCATGTAGAGAACTTTCAGGAAGTGGTTGGGAGAGATTTGAGCACAGGGGGAGGTCAAGATTCCGGTGGATGGCAGTCGAAATACCAGGTTGTCGAAGATGAAGAAGAAAATGTTCTGAAATTGAGATGAGGAAATCAAAACGTGCACTTTCATTTTGCTTCCAGATGATAAAACATCGAGTTCAATTTCACTAGACATAAAGATTACTTCGGGCTCATTAGAGGCTTACAAACGGACGTGATTCCAAAGCTTTTAAGCGTAGTTCGAACTATGCTTTTCGGGATTTGTCTCAACTTCAAGTAAAGTATCAACAACTGTTTCATAACTCACTGCAATTTCCATCCAAACAAAGCAGTTGAACAAGTTTCGATGGATGTGACCAACTGTGCTCGCACTTTTATTCCAGTAATACGTGTAACACATTTTGATGACAACAATTGATGTGACGAAGATGAGAAAGAAGGAAGAGAATACAAGAAGAGAAACAAAGTTGAAGGTGTACTGGAAGTAGACAAACTCTGGTAAGTCATGGATTGAGTTGTACATTACGTGAGAAACGGGAGTAATTGGGAATGAATGAGGGGTTAGAACTAGTGTGAGTGATTACGGAGAAAGGGATGGCAACCTAGGCAACAAAGTCCTCGGGGAATCCAGTGTGATTACTTTGTAGCTATCAGATAACAAATGGGGTGTTTTGTATCTTTGGACTCGTTTATCGTCCAGAGAATTCGAAGATATTAGTCATGTCATTGAAGAATTCACTCCTGTTCTCTCGTGGAACGTTGGATAAGAAAGATAGAAGAACCATGGGACAAGGACCATTCCAAAGTCGACCAGAGGGTTCCTGACAATTTGAGCATACGGAAACGTATAGAGTAACTTTGAAACTTTTTGAATAAAAAGCCTCGCGGGCAGCCTCCTGCAAGGGATAGAGAATCGTGAGCTCACCTAGTCTTTTCATCAGACAAGCTGAAAATGTCAGATCCTCTTTTATCCCATTGTTAAACAATTTTCCCACTAGATAAGATCAGATGGATCGATAAATAATCCCTTGTTCTCGCCTTTTATTGGTGCTAATTGGGCCCAGGGGGTCGTAAATGACCCCGCGCAGCGTAGAGTCGATTGCCGCGTTCAATACTACGGGGTCTTCAAGTCAGTCTCTTTTTCATTTTCTCACTACTGAACCGTCTACCTTACTGATGGGGAGGTGCCGCGTCTTGAT
>LR538403.1:288882-341341 GCA_900883565.2 Caenorhabditis panamensis | reverse complement strand
TACTTCTCTCACTACTGAACCGTCTACCGTACTGATGGGGAGGTGCCTTGTTTTGATCATTTCTTTTCCCAGTCCTCGGTTGGACAACAAAACCTTTTCCCTTTCAAGTGCTTCGCCTCTTCGTGGCGAAAGGGATCAACCGATTCTTCCCTTTGTGGAAGAATCGGGCCAAGAAGCACAACACTTTGGAAGTAAACTTTTAGAACTTCTCAACAGTTACCCGATTTCTCATATGCGTCACGGAGGGGCCAATGAACGTCCCCTATCTCCGCTTTAGATCATGACGGATCGTGTTATGATCCCTGGTTTTCATTCATTTTTTCTGATCGAGTTGTACATTACATGAGAAACAAGGCAAATTGGGAATGAGTGAGAGTTAGAACTAGTGTGAGATTACGAAAAAAAAAAGATGGCCACCTAAGCAACTAAATCATCGGGGAATCCAGTGTGATTACTTTGTAGCTATCAGGTAACAGATGGGGGTGTTTTGTATCTTTCGACTCGTTTATCGTCCAGGGAATTAGAAGATATTAGTCATGTCATTGAAGAATTCGCTCCTGTTCTCTCGTGGAACATTGGATGAGAAAGATAGAAGAGCCATGGAACAAGGACCATTCCGAAGTCGACCAGAGGGTTCCTGACAATTTGAGCATACGTACCGAGCTCAGCTGTTATGAGGCTCATGACCTGGAACAAAAATGTCAGTTTTTCAGTGTTTTCCTTGTTCTCACCGTCTTTCCTCCATAAGCTAGAAACTGAATTGAAATCGCCAATGTTGTCATAGTAAGAGATATTTGTGCTCGACGAGATTTCTGACTCCTCACCATTCTACCAAAGAGGAATCTTATGCAAAAGTAGTTTTTGGTCGAGATCACTCACTTTTTATGAAACAGCCACGCACGGACTTTATAAATCAGAACACCATTGATCAGAAGGACAGCTGCAGGAGTAATGAAGTTCAGGACGAGCATACAGCGGTCCGTGCGAATCTGAAGAAAGAAATGATGCGGAAAGTACGTTGACGGAACTCACATTGAACCATGTTTCTCCGAAACTTATGGAGATTGCACCGAATGGATAGGGAGAACTAAGTTGTCTACAGTAACCGAGAGCAGGAAGAAGATAAAAGTCGGCGCAAAGTGGGAAGATGAAGGTGAATGGGACAAAGAAAAATGTTATCCGAGAACTGATCTGGAAGTGATCTGTGCTGGTTTCAGTGTTTCGTTGAGATTCCTTACTCTTCTATGACGATCCGGGTAGAACACAATGACGAGTCGAGTGATACAGAAGAGAAGAGAGTAGAACATGGAACAGTAGCTGGTGAGAAGTTGGAGCATGTAGAGGACTTTCAAAAGATGACTCGGGGACATGGAAGCACATACTGAGGTCAAGAGACCAGTTGAGGGCAGACGAAAGACCAAGTTGTCGAATACGAAGAAGGAGAAGTTCTGGAAAAAAGTATCATTCTCACATACTTTTGGTGAGAACTTGGACTCATTTGATCCGTCAAGAACAAAGAAACAACATGGTGTCAGACTACGCACAGAATACGAAAAGTCAACCCGGATATGGTCTGGTGGTTTTGAGCTAACTTCAAAGAACAGTGAAGGATGACTACGTTACCTAGGGAGAGCGAACAGACAGTATCACAACTTAATGAATGATGATTCTAACTCGACAGAAACCCCTACAACATTAACTTTCAAAAAACGAACCGCCATCTGCATCCATAAAAATGATTCGAACAAACTTCCATGAACCAATGTTGCCTTGTTGAACAGCCGATTTGAGTAATACATGCCGCACATTTTACAAACAACCCAGAAAGTTATAGCGACATAAATGTAAGAAAGGAAAACGAATACATGAATATAGTTGAAGACGGCTTCGTACTCCATGTACTCGAGTAGATAATGAACTGATGATTTGAGTTCTGCCATATTAGACAGCAACGTGCGATCTGTTTGGGGGAAGGTCTGGGGTTGTCTTGGTTGACTAGCAACTGAAGGTGTTACTCATTAGCGACACAAATGGTCAGCCGGTTCATTATGTTGTGGGAACTGGCTCAGACGAATCACTATGACGGAGGGAAAGTCCTCCGTGGGAAAGAAAGCGTGTCGCTATACTGAAGATCACAATATCAAGTTGCGTCAACAAAAGTACGAAATGCTTTGAAAGTTTCGGTTCGAGCATTTCTTCCGGGTATTGCGCAGTGAACCATCATGTTTCAGGGGCATCAAAGAACGATTGGAAGTCTCGAGACTGGACCCGGTGATTCAGAGAAGGCTACAATGCTCCGCCCTAGTTCAACTTTAGTCCTCTTCTATTTTTACTTGATTTTTTTGTTCGAACAATGAATCTCTCCACTTTCTACGGTTCCATTCATGACAATCCTGATTATGTAAACTACGAATACCACTTCAACACTCTCTCCTTCTTTTTACTGTTATCATACACCTACGTGATTGCCACTATCCTGATTGTTCTGAAGATGCTCAAAGATTTCAACAAGTCCGGAACGATCAACTCATCATGTTATGTCCAGAAAAGTGTCTTCTCCACGTTCATTTGGATGCAGTCAGCTGTAAGAACTTGTTTTCACCTCTTTCCTTATCACCAGTTTTCCAGAGCCTTCTGTTCTACATCTTCGACAACATCGTCTTCCGAATTCCCCCAACTGGCTTCATGACCTCATGGCTAGCCACTACGTCACCTGCGTTGTTCTTGAAACTCTCCTACTACTTTCTGCTTATATCCAACTACCTCTCCACCTTCTTCTCTCTTCTGTTCTGTCTGGTTCGTCTCGTCGTCGTCTATTTTCCGGATAGTCACATTCGAGTGAGTCATGTGAGAACTGACAATATTTTGACTTTTTGACTTCAGAAAATCTCGTTGCTCTTCACTTTCTACATACCTGCTAGCTTTGTCCTTCCCTTTCTCCTCACTTTGTTCTTCCTACCTGCCACAGTCTACTGCAGTCAGATTGGGGGTCCGTATAACTTTGGAGCAATCTATTTCAACTACACTGGAGCGTGGCTCAATGTGAGAACCGTGCTCTATTTCCAGAGCGATATTCAGTACTTTCAGATCTACCACGACCCGTTCAATGTCTTTGTGAACTTCTCTGCAACCATCATCATCATTTGTGTCAATGTTGCTCTGCTAAAGAGAATTCGGATGGTGATGAAGAAGAGAACGTAAGAGATCCAGAAGACTTTCTCAAAAAGAGATGGGATTTCAGGAACAGATCGTCGAGAAGTCTTCGATCTGAAGTTTCCCTGACTCTAATGACCTTGACTATGAACATTCCTTTCATCGCAAACGGTGCCATGACAATAACAGGCATCATAGACCCGTACAAATCAGCGTACACTTTGCTGCCCCGCCAGTTTATCAGCGATGTGGGACTCGTTGCTGTCCCGTGGATATTCTACCTAACACACCCCATGTTCCGTTCCAAGAACGCTGTTTCGCTGACTGTGTCCGGCGGATCCAGTGGCACGAGGCCGAAAGTAACTGTGGTCAGGGTTTGATAGCCGATAACGTTAAGATTTCTGTTTTCTCTCTTTCTAATTACTGAATTCTTATTGCGTCGAATGATAAATGGGTATTGAAACGAACAGTCAATAAATATCTGATTGTGGGAATAAGTTGGAAAAAAGAACTGGAATTAGATGACTGGGGGTAGTTATTGCAGACTAGAAAGGGTTGGTGGAGTATCTGATATCAAAAGAGATCAAAAGATAGATCAGTTCGGTGGAGACATCACTTCTCGGAGGGTCCAGCGACTGGTTTCTCGGAAGTAGACGGCTCCCCATTATCAGCAGTACGAGATCTCTTCGCGACAGCTGCAGCTCCAGCTTCAACAATTCGGCGACGGTTGTCTTCGGCCTTTGTCTAGAAATTCTGGTTGTAGGGTAAATCCTACACAACATTTCATACCTTTTGAACAGCTCTCATCTGATCCATCGTGTTTTTAGCCTTCGAGTTTTGATTTTGGTAGTGCCAGATCTGGACAGCGTCGGTAAATGCCTTGGTTTCGTCTTCCTGGAAAGAGGACAGTGGTTTGAAAGAAGGAGAAGCTACAACTAACGTTGTCTTCGTCGTAAGTGGTCAGGATCTTCGCGATCTTGTGCGAAGCACTGTTGGCAAGACGCTTTTGGGCCTCCATCATGGTCAATGCCTCCGGGATCTTCTGAGCATTCAGCATGCTCTCGAACTCCGCGACGCTTTCCTTGTCGACGTTAGTAGGATCCATTGCGTCACAGTCAGTAGGGCTTCGAAAAAGGAGAATGGAGGATTCAAGTGGTCAAAAAGTCAGAAGATTCTGGAGGGGGGGGGGGCTGATAGTCAACTGACTAGATAATAGGATCTTTTGGAGCTCCGGACTACGGTAGGAGCGCGTAAACAGAATGAGGGCAGGATTCGAAAACGAAACTGACGACAGAATGACCGGAATGGGCGTTTGGCTGGATCAATTATGAGCTCAACCGAGAAAGGAAATAGATATTCCTTCTCCCGATCATGCAAGGTAAGCTCCGATTGGATAACAACACCGTAATTGCTTTCTATGAGACGTCGGAGGGACTACGAAACTGATTCTTGTATGAGCTCTACAAAAATGGTTTTCGCCACTCCCCCAGAAGATGTTATTGTTATTCGCGGAGCATCAGAATCACGGATACAAAAGTTCCGACGATCTACCTATGATTCATACTAATGGATCGCTAACGGGAATGAGAAGCATTGAGACTAGCTTTCATGAAACTCGTATGTGCCAAGTGGCATGCGAAGTAATTGAAGGGATAAAACGGGCGTACCTGGGAAAAGTACAACTCGTGATTGGATTCCGTTTTCAGTTGGACTCGAGTTTCAAAAGCTCTCTGATATAGGCGTGGCATAACTATCATGAGTTGGTCAGTTGATAACTCATACCACCAATTAGAGAGATCTCTGGAGACTAGATTCGCGGGAGCCCACTGTCAACAACAACATCGGGGGTTATCTGGTGATTGGGTTCCTTCCCTTCAATATCAGCTTGAGGAGTTCTGAATCTGAAACAGACAAAGTTGAAGAATACAGGAAGTAAGAGTGGATTGACTTTGAGAAAAGTTTCATGTAGTTCTTCGTCGCTCCTGGAAATTGTTTTTCATTACCCAGATGCTCTGCAATAGGTTTGTAAGGTTCCTTGTCTCCCGCAAGACGCAAGATGGCACCCTTACGATATGTCCATATCCTGTCCGACTAATAGAGGTGCATATGAGATTTGGACAGACGGTTTTTGGCCGACTGTTTCTCTGGGTACCGTATTCCTCATCATCTCTCTTCCATTCGATTGAGACATCGTTACACGGGCTAACATGTAATCAGATGTCAGGTGGTTTTCTGTCAAATTGAGTCCCTTACAGTTATAGAAGTTCGTCCTAACTGAATTTATTGAACGAGTTGCCTCATATTTCAGAAAATAAACGTCGCTGGATGTCTTCGTAAACTTTGTTTCAGAAGTTTATCGTTCACTGTTTCAGATACTTCTCCACTTGTTTGCTATCAGAATGAAACCATTCTTTGTCTGTTTTAATTGAAAACTTTTCAAGCCAAGTTCTCTAACCCAAAAAATTGCGATCTTTCGAGGCACCCACAAAGACGTTCCTCATCCAACACCTAATTTGACCAACCACAGAACCGATCGAGACATGCGAGATATAAGACACGAACAGCGTATCCGGGTCGACGTTGGTCCTTTCTTCTCCACGTCTCCATCCTCTCGTAGATCCCTCGTACAGATTTGACCAACAAATTGCTGCGAAGGACCATTGTGTGTTTTGTTCACGCATTATCACTTATGAGGGAAAGATGAACTTCTTCAGCGGAATTCGAGTCACCGAAAGCTACTTTGAATGTTCTGTAAATCAGAATGCTTCTATTGGTAAAAGTTTCAGCGGGGCTCCTGTAAACTGGAGAATTGAACAAACTGAAAAGAGCCCAAACAGGTTTCACAGTCCGAATCTGAAAAAGGTTTGACTGAAAAGCTAATGGGAATCTCAGGGAACGTGCCGTTCAGATACGGATTTGCTAGGAAGATTCGAAAAGGACTCATTTGACCTACCTCTGGCCATGTGTGGCAGGATTGTGACTATGCCAATCTGTCCGTGTTCACCTCAACCGCCTTTTTCTCTGCGAATGCATTCACAAGATACTCTCTCGCGGATACCGTATGCCCGATGGACCCATTTGATCTACCAATTACATGGTCCTCGTGTGCCTGTTCTGTTCATTTCCTCTCACATGTTGCCTCTTTTTCGAAGACATTAGTCAGAGCAAAATGAGCCCGCTAGAAGAGGAAGACGCCGCGATGATGTTACAGCAACTTGAATCTATTCTGAAAGTCTGACAATTCAATGCAGGTGAGATACTTTATGCTTCTAGTTTTTTTTGTCTATACGTAAACTTTTTTTAATCTGAACATCGGCTTATTACTGCATCTGGGATACTATTTATCCTCTTCCAAGTTTTCACTTCCCGGTCCCTTCCCGGTTTCTGTTCCCACCTCGCCCCTTATGGAAATTCGTTGTCAGTTACTCAGTTTCCGTGCTCTTCTTTTCCCCAGATCCCCTTACATGATATCACCCTCTCGTCGTCTCTCTTCCTTGCCCAAATCCGCTGCTCGCCCTGTCAATCGATAGGGCTCGTGCTATGAGGATGCTCGCTGATAAGAAGAAACAGAGGACACAGAGATAAGGGACTTGAAGAATTTGGCATGAAGTGTTGTGCAAAACCGTTCTCATGTTTGAAGAATAACCACTGATGATCTGAAAGCCAGCAGAACCTCATTTTCTAACAATTTTTGATCCCGAAATTTGATATCTTCAAATTTTCTTCCAGAATAATACGCCCATCGATCTCAGGTGTCCAATTAGAATGAGTCATGGCTACCGTATACCTGCGACATTACCGAGCCGTGAGAGGATACTCGCAAGGGAAATAAGAGACTGCGTGGATTGAGAGACGGGTAATAGGCAGTTGGTGACACGGAGCAGTGGAAACGGATCGGAAAACAAGAAGATAATGGTAACCAAGGAAGCGAAAAGATTTGTAGACGACGACGGTAGGCGTGATTGGAACGAAGGAGTACGCGGAGCATGGGAAAAGGGGTGTGAGTAAAAGGAAAGAGTTTCATTTCATTTGACTTTCTTCTTTAGTCTGGTTCCGAGCCCAACAATTGAAGCAAATGGTTCTTGAGGATTTCAACAACAGCTCGAGTCCGAGTGACATCGTACCAAGGTTAGTACAAAGGTTTCTAATCAGATTATGTAATTTGTACAGTGACTCATAGTCTGTGACTAATGATCTTGTATGTTGAAGATTTACCAAAAGCTTTCATGACACAGTAGAGTTCTGTTAGGTTCCTGCCAACTTTCCAAATCCATCAGTCATTTTTGCATGGATGAAATGGTCATTCAAACATAAGTAGATCACTCCCATTAATAATATTTCCGTTTCTCCATCACCGCCGACTCGGTTTTCTGTTGATTGATTGATCAATATCCCATCATTTTTTCACCGCCCCGCTCGTCTGGGAAACTGGATCAGTTGATCTCCAAAGGTGTCAGCAGTCAGTAAATGTTTGATAAGGACAGTTAACCCTTATGATGATATGGCGTTGAACAAATGATGAATGGGAATGGCATTCCTCTCAGCAACGTGCTGCGTCTTCATCAGGGCGGAGAAAAGTCTTCTTGTCAGGTCGCAGTACGGATTCTCGTATGATTGATGGGCGGTTTCGGCTAGCCGACTGATCAGAACAGACGTTCTTCTCAGGCGGCGAAACGTTTCTTTCTGCAGTTTCCCCCGGTCTGAAGTTGATTTATCGTGGCAATCTAACTTTTCTATGGTTATCAGTCCCTTTCTGTTCCTTTTATTCCCATTCCGTAACACACAGCTCCCTGTTCCCCATTCCATCCCTTGCATCCTCGTCCCATCTGCTTCCTTCGACTTGCACGTGCTTCGCCAAGCTCCGCCCCTTCCAGCTTCTCGAGCCTCGCATCACCGAATCTCCATTTTGTAGTGGACGGCGGCGCTGGGGCTGTGGAGCTTGTAAGTCTGATTGTTGTTGTGATTGTGATTGTTGAGTCACTCTACGTTCAGTTCAGCAAAAATGATAGTTATAGTAGTCTACAGAATTCAATTCTCTTGTGAGTTAGCTCTAATTGTTTTTCCCTTCCAAGTCATCTAAAGTATCCGATTCTATCGATTTTGAAAGTTTCTAATGCTTGCAATTGTCATCAATCATACAAGAAGAATCATATGTACATCTTCACCGATCGTGAACCTTTCTCTTCCCGATTCTTTGGTTCTGTCTTCTTTAGCTATCATTTTAATTCCAACCCCCTTTGACTAACTTTCATGACTGTTCGTTCTGATTTCCGGATTTTCTTCAGTTCCTTTTCTAACCTTGAAACGCATATAACGGTAGAACCTAGGTAGAAACTTTCCTATAAATCTCTTGCAAATTCAGAGAAGCGATGGAGGTGAGCTCTGTGCTCTCCACTCCGTGAGCACTCTTTCTCTTCTAGTCTCCTCCTCCATATCAGGATTAGCCTATCAGAGCACTCTGATTAGAGAAGTACCGTAGTATTGCTCGTGAAACCAGAGAATGATCCATCAAGTTAGACCGCACATACAAACTTGAAATCCGTTGAACATTGAAAATGAATAAGGCCAAAAGAGCATAAGCACTGTCAAAGTACAAAAAAGACTTTGGTCTTCATCGCCTGCTTCTCGACTCCCGACTCGTGCTTATCAGTCGTTCTATTTTCCCATTTCGGCGACGAAAAGCTCCTCACTTCCATTCCAACCTTTCCATCAACCAGTCAAACTGACACGAACTGTACGATGGAGCCACTTCCCTTTATATTTGACAGGTATTGACTTTCAGGGGACTTATCACAAGTTTCCTTTTTCATAAGTGCCTGGTTGGTGTTCCTTTTTCAGGAAACTGAGACTTTGCTTCATTCTTGAACTTAAATAAAAGTTTTGCAATGATTCTGAAGAATAGCACAATTCCTAAGTTTGAACGAAGTGTCCAACCATAATTTTCACTGTTTTTCTTAACCCGCTCCTGTTCGGGTTGATAACTGACGCCAGCTATGAGGAGATTAGCCTACCGTGTTCCTGCATAATCCCAAAACTCCGTTGATGTATCTGTTCTCGAGATTTCCTTCTAATCCGATGAGCCACCTACCGTAGTCCTTGCAAACCCCGTTCTCCTCCATTTCACTTCCCTGTCCTTTCCTAATTATGTGCATTGACGCAATCACAAATGTCACACCGGAAATAGTGCATGAAGCGGAGAGAGTCGAGAGAGTGTTATCAAAACAAAATGTTCTTTTGTCCCAATATCATCGCTCAAAAGAGACGCGAAGACACTGTCGCTTATCACATCAAACCGCTGTCATAGTGTCAGATTGATGGAGATGAGCGGGCTACAGAAGTGACAATGAGACGGATGGGTTGGGAAAAGGACGTTTCCGCGACGCTTATCAGTCGAAACCCCAAGAGGCGACCGCGCTGAAAACAACTTTTTGTTCGTTTTATTATTACTTTTATTTCATCACACATTCGTTTTCATTCGCTGCTGTGTGCGGGGTTTTATGTTTCTCGCAACCACGGTAGCTCGGGGGTCGCACATACGTGGTTTATGACGATCCGAATGTCGCTCCGACGGACACCATTCATTGCAGTCGACGAATACGCAACGCCTTTTTTGGAAATCCTCTCACTTCAGCTTCAGACACGTGTTTTTATCTTCGAGCCTTGTCTTACTGTGTGGTTGATACAATAGTAACTCAAGCACCCATTTACAGTTCACAAGAAAACTTGCCGTTTGACAGTGAACCAATTATTTTGCGCCTCACTGATAGCCAAAAACACTCTGAGTCTCTGACAACACTTTCCCTCCTCGATGAACTGACCCGTTTCCTTCCTCTGCCCCTCTTCGATTCTCTGTACTTCCAAAAGTACCTCGATACTCGTTCCAGACGACGAAATCTAATGATTGATGCAATAACCGTCTTCGAGACCATAGTCCGAAACACCCTAGGTGGTTATCCTGACTATCATGAAAAGCTGGACAAAATTCTGAACGACCAGAAAATTCTAGAGTAGATATAAGCCGTCGGAAAAGAGGAGACTAACTGTTTTTCTTTCAGTACGCTCCACGCGTCGGTGATTTTTGGTGAGATGGCCGGGATGGCCACTCATCCAAATGACCCCAGCGCCGCCACCACCATCAATAGCTCTCCTGTGGTGAATTGTAAGTTGAGATGTGCATGTCAGCAAATGCTTACTGTATGATTTCAGTCAGTGCCACCACCAGCGGAGGGGTCGAGTTCAACACCCGACAGCTGCCGGTTTCAGGTAAGCTAGTTTTATTTTGTTTGATAGTAAAAATGGAAACAAGAGTTTCTCAACCAAGTTTTCCTTCGTTGCAGGACCTCCTGGGATTTCAAAGGAGGAGCTGGAGCCGTTCTGCCGGGTGCGGGCGACCGCCACCATCCAAGAACAGGTGGCGGCACCAACTGTAGTTGACCATGCTGAAGAGACTGCAGTTGAGCCCGGACCTCCCCCTCCGCTGACAACGAGTGTGCCCTTAATGGGCTCTGGAGTCGGGGAAGCAGCAAATCTGCTTCCCGACTCTTCTTCTTTGTTGGCGGATACAGGCCTACTGGCCTGGTGGCAGTTGGCGCAGTTGCAGTCGAATCTGATACTACAGTCTGCTCTGATTCAACCTCCTCAACTCCAAGCCACACCACTACCAACACTCCCACCTCAACAATCCCTGCCGACTTCCACCATAACTCCCGACCTTCTCTCCCAATTCCTCGCAGGAGGGTTACAGTCAACATACCCTCTACTTCCAGCTGCTACATTCCCAACTTTTCCAACACTTGCTCATGTCCCAATTGACCCAGTTGACCCCCTCCCACCAATGGCGTTGCCAGTGAAGCCAGCCCAAGACTTGAGTCCTCCTAAAGCAAAGAGAAGAAAGACGGAGAGAGTCATTGTGCCACTTCATCCTCTCGCACCCATGCCTATCGGATCTCCAATGCCATCACCTCCACCGGATTCTTCTCAATCGTTGTCTCACACTCCTGCCGAGTCGTTCAATTCTCCATTGGAACTGTTGGGCAGGATGCAACCGAGAAACGTGGTTCCTCCGAGCAGTAGTAAGAACTTAGAAGACGTTGGGGCAGGTTCTAACTTTTTATTTTTCAGTATCCGAGAACGACACTTCTCTTCCAAGAGTGGCGTGGTACGAGACAGCTCTCCGGCAGCAAAACTGGAACTGGAAGAGTTAGGTGAGTTCGAAAGATAGGAGTAGGTCCAGTTTTCTTAGAAATTTAGTTATAAGTGATCAATCTTCTACTTAGCCAAGCTAAGTAACAAACATTTCAGTTTTCAGACTTCGCTCCACCTTCATTCATCAACGGGAATCAACTCTGTGATTTGGATTTTCATGTCTGGGAGAGTTGCGGTTGCAGCGGTTGTTTCAGCTACTCTATTCTTCGATCTCAATATATATTCCATATTTCTTTTTGAACTTGTTTGCATGTTTCTATATAAATTTTTCAATATACAAAACCTCTTCTTGTTTTGTTTTTCAAGTTGCGTTGGTTCCGCCCAACTCATTATTTCAGGATTCTCTCAGAAGTTGTTTTTGTTTTTGCATTCAGGGTTTTCAGATTTTTAGATTTCAGAGTAACCGCTTCATTTCTACCCACCAACATCAACACGGTACGGCAGAGCATGGGAAAACAAAATACTAACATCAGGTAAATGGAACAACAAGCAGATTCAGACAACATTGATCGAATTCAGTGCTCTGTGAAAGTATATCTGAACGTGTTTTTGCTTGATCTTGAATGCTTACACCTGCTCTGCTAACTTATTGATAACTCACAAAATGTTCTGTACAAAGTGGTCGTTCGATCGACTTCGAGAGAGATTGAGGTCAGTTGAATGTCTTGTTTGTGTTACTTGTCTTCCGTGTCTCAAATCCATTTTGTTTTTCCATCACCTACTTGTTAATCCACCCAAGTAATCCCGAAAGTTACACCTCCCTCCGTTTCTGTCCTTTTCACCTGCGAAACAATTACCTTACACAGCGCTTTACTATGCCCTCTGAACGCGGAAACACCAGAAGTGGGATGTCGTTTTACACCTGTTCATTGTGGTGATAATAGATAATGGGAAGAGTATAAAAGGTGTTGGGGCGTCTGGAAGAAACATCGTCCTCTTCCTGTCTTTTCTACTGCAAAATGTTTGAAGAGAAGCTTCTTGTCGGAGTGTCCACTGGTCTGTCTACTCTCGCCATCGTCGCATGCTTCTTTGTAGTCCCGTCCCTTTACAGTACCATCAATGATGTGCATGCCGAGGTATTCTTTCCTTTCCCTTCTACTTCTCCTCTTACTATTTTCCTTATCAGGTTCTCGCCGGAGTCTCCACTTTCCGAGTTGAAACTGATGTCGCCTGGACCGAAATGATGGACGTCCAACTGTCCGTCTCGCCTCCATCGAAGCCACGTGTCAACCCATTCAACTCGGTGTTCCGTCAGAAACGTCAGTCCTTTGCGAGTCTTCCTGCGTGGTGTCAGTGTGAGCCAACCAAGCCGGAATGCCCTCCAGGGCCCCCAGGACCACCCGGTCAAGCTGGGCAGAGAGGACCTCCAGGAACTCCAGGGCCTCGCGGACGGGATAACACTGTTGTGTATGCTCCGATTATCTGCCCACCAGTTTCTCGAGACTGTGTCAAGTGCCCACCAGGCTCACCAGGACCTCTTGGACCAGTCGGGCCAGCCGGTCATCCAGGGCATGACGGCCAGCCAGGATACCCAGGCTCTCGTGGAATTGACGGATACCCTGGTGCTCCAGGAGTTCCCGGAGATAACGGAGAGCCAGGACAGCCGGGAGAAGATGGGCAGCCAGGAAGAGACGGAGCTGACGGACAGAGAGGATACGGAGCACCAGGAGCACCGGGAGCTCCTGGAAAACCGGGACCAGCGGGACCAGCAGGGCAGGATGGATATCCAGGACAGAACGGATGGCAGGGGCAACAAGGACCACAAGGAGAAGATGGATTCCCTGGAGGGCAAGGTGCTCCAGGGGCTCCAGGAAACCCTGGAGTTGATGGTCTGCCTGGAACAGACGCAGCTTACTGCTCGTGTCCTGTCAGATCTGCTGCTTTCCTTGCCAATTGAATGTTGTAATTTGGTTGTGTATGTCTATGTGATCATTTGTGTTTGTAAAAATGAAACTGTGCTTCTGATCTTGAAAATTACCAGAATTCAAAACAAAAATGTGTTTATTCATTCAAAAATGCCTAAATTCAGTGTTCAGATGTACACAATCAAGTTGAAATTGAAATCGTTTTTCACTTTTTCCCTCCTCCTCTCTTCTTTTTCTCTTCTAGGAATACGGCACCGGATCATTCAACAGTTCATCAATCTGGTCGGCGTTGATAATCTTGATTTTGTGCACCCGAGCCCGCGACTGGAATCGAACAAAGACGGAGAAGCCGAGGAACGGAGCACGCATCGCGACGATCTCCTGCTCCGGACAGTTGTATCTCTGGAAAGAGTGACGTGACGACTTCACAGACTTGAGAAGATCTCTGATTACTCACCTGTTTGATTCTGATCTGAGCCGCCCGTTGCATTCCATCCTCCTTTTCCTTTTTCGTCGTTTCGCTGCTCTCAATGGCCGTTTTGAGATCATCCGGCTCTTCCTTCGGAGCCAAACTCATCGCGAGAACGTAGCTTCAGAAAGTG
Source organism: Caenorhabditis panamensis (assembly GCA_900883565.2). NCBI lineage: Eukaryota > Metazoa > Nematoda > Chromadorea > Rhabditida > Rhabditidae > Caenorhabditis > Caenorhabditis panamensis. The sequence continues at coordinate 327,516 of LR538403.1, read as the reverse complement.
AATGATGCCAACGATAGTATGATAGAAGCATCACGTCCTTGTAAAAGGTCACGTATTGCACAAGTTATCTTTGAAGATTACGTGAGAGATCAAAAGTTCACAAGTGCATATCCTCTTCTTCTAATCCCAATTCTCTTTGCATGTCATCATAATGAATTCATTACATTTTTCATGAGTATGTCTCCTCCAGAAAAGGATTCTGCTTATTCCCTCCATGTTTTGTGTTTTGCTTGTCTTCTTGTTATGTTTAAAGGTTGAACTGCACTTTCCGTCTGGTTGTTATTAGGAGCTCCAGTCCACTTGTTCGAAACAACATTCTCATTAGAGTTCTCTGCCTGGTTTCTCTCTAAAGTAGGTGAGTCATTCTCATCTTAGCAATGATCTCTCACAAGAGACTAATGACTAGTTGTTTACCTCGAAACGTGTAGTCATTGCACTGCAATTCTTGTTCATTGACCTTTCTCGGTCGGACAAGATCACGTGGATTGCAGTCATAGACACTAGGAAACCGGTCAGAAGAAGAAGGAATGAAGGGTACACCTGCTCAGATTGAATTTTCTGTCAACACCAGATGGAGTACCAAGAAACTCTCAGTGTTCTCTTCTTTTTTGCAATAGCCTATTTTTGTCTTTATCTTACATTAAAATTTTGGTCACTAAACGCGTTGCATAATCTCTGCAGACAGCCACCACGCCTGTCCAAACATCGTCTTATCTCGTCTATGAAATCTGCATCGTTTACGATTCACTCCTTGATAATCTGATCAAGGAATGCGTGATTGTTGCCATAGTCGGAAACCGCAGTGACTCCCCTCCTACAAGAAAAAGACTGTCCCTTTACGACCCTCTTCCTCCTCCTCTCCGTCTTCCTTTGCAGGCCCTCGTTGCCCTGTTGCGCGTACCATCCGCGTACCAGCCAGTCCCGCTGAACTTTGTGTTTGTATGTGTCCGCAGCTGCCACGGCCATCGCTCTCTCTGCACTTTTAATGATAACATATCTTGCCGTACCGCCTGGCACCACGCCCTATCTGTCTGGCAGTCTGGCTGTCCGCGATACGGACATATCTTTCAAAATCGGCGTGAATATTCATAGACGCGTATCGCATAACCTTTGAAGACCTGTCCTCGTCTCTCTCCTATCCACTGCCTTTCTATGTGTAGTCTATCGAGATTGACTAGTGAGTCCACTGCTCGGATCAATACTGTAGTCTACAAGAATAGATTTTCTAATATATTTTCGGTCAGTAATCCATTAGCAAGATACCATTAAGAAATCAATACTCGTACAGTCTGGAGATCAAAATATTCTCTCGAATGTCTAGTTTTTGAAAACTTTCTAGATTGATGCAATCAAGTTTCTTCTTGAAAACAAAACAAAACACATTGGAATCTAGCAAACCGATCTTTGATTGACACTGCTCCGTCGTCGCTTTATCTAAAAATTTTCTTGATCCTCCGTAAAGCAACATTCCCATTTCGCAGTTTCTCGTTTTTGTCATTGTTTACCGGTACCTTCGGCACTCATCATTTATTGACTGCACAGTCATGAGATGGAAGCGAATGGTCTCCCGACAGCCACAACAACGATCACATGAGTCCATCACACTGCATCCAGAAATATTTCCTCCGCTTTCCATCCCACATTTCTCTTTTTATGTTTGGATCGTTTTTACCGCCGACTCTCGTGTGATCAACTGAATAACCGATTCTGAATGTATCGGGTAAACAGGATGAAGGGAAGGATGATGTTGTTGTGGGCAGGGAGGGTGCCAGGTGTTGGTACCACCCACGGCCTTCAGGTGGTCACCGAAATGGGAGAGGGCTAGTTGTTTTCGAGACACTGTTCATTTGTGTTTCATTCCATTTCGCTAGCCGATCAGACACTTCTGATTGAGAGGAACAATGGCACCCGGGTGAGTCATAAATCTTAATGAATAGGGTGTTCGCTGGGTTCGGAAATCCATTCTGGAGGACAGCTGACACAGTTTGGTACGTTCTGGGAGTCTCCCGAGTTATTCCTTTCGCTGACCTCCTTCTGCTCTCTTCTCCATTTTTATCTCGCCCTAACAGTTCAGTGATCATCACTCCGTGGCAATCACACAAACAAATCGTTTTTCAACAGAACCAAGAGTTCAACCTTCGTGTGTCAATCGAATGTTTGTCTCTCTGCGAATGGTCACAAACACAATTGTTTTCGTGCGAGATGTTTCCGTTTTGCCTGTGACGTGGCACTGGAAGTGGTCTCTGGTTCTCGATTTTCGTGGTCCGCTCCTTTATGTCCATGTTTACGAGTCCCACGTGCCCCTGGATTCTAGAGAGTTCTTTCTTTTCTGGAGAGACCCATTCAACCACAAACCAAAAGCCAAACTTCTGAATCTTTTCCCATATTTCCTGAAATCGTGAGATTCTCAACCAGATTCCCAATTCGTCGTCTTGAATGTCTAAACTCTCCCCTTCCCCTATTTTCAGGCTTGTTCTGTTTTTGTTTGCTTTCTTTCGACATGTGGTTTTCGACGAGGCGGCCATCGAGCGCTAGCGCAAAGCAACATCTCCGTTTCATTCCTCCTTCCCTCGCCTTCGGTGTTTTTTAGCACTGAAGTCGGCTGGGGCATGTCGATTCCCGTCGCTGCCCGTCTCCGCCACGAGAGACTTGTTTACTTCGCCAATGTTTTTGTGTCCTCGAGGTCTGCCCGCGCACGAGTGTGACGCAGACGCGACGAGATTATTTATGTCACACGTGGCGGCGCCCGCCAAAGTTACGGACCAACACATTAGTCAGGAAAAGGGCTCCGGTTTCCACAGTCAATGATCAATCGAAGCAGAGTTTTGAGTACTCCTATCTAATCATCTCGTCCACTCTTTCTTGTTTTGCATATGTATAAACAGCTTTTTCTCTCGTACTATTCCGATATCCTGCTCCCCTGTCTATTCATTTTCCATTCACCAGATCATCCATCCGCATGCACTATTCGGAGTCGAGTAATAGTACATACCAGTGACTTGGCACCCCGTGCGCTCTCAACTGAATGTATTATACATGTGTGCGCGGAAGGCCGTCCGTCGGCGCCGCGCCGCACTGCCCGTTCGACCTCACCGGGAAGGAGGAAAACCGAAAGAATTGGAATCGAATTGAGAATCTATCACAGTTTGCTTGTCCGTCTGCACCCTCCGGTCTTCCGATCTGTGATCCTGTACGTTGTTCGCAACTTCCTCCTCCCATTGCCCTCCCGGTTTCAACACCCTCACGCTTTTCGTCTTCCCGTTTTTCCTCCGCGGACTCCTCCCCTCGAAACTGTTTGTATTTGTCTCAAGAGACGGTTCAAGCGTCACCCTGTTTGCCTTTATTGTCGCCTCACTTCCACTTTCGTTTTTTCTTGCTCCGGTTTCTGGTGACCGCTTAGAGCAGCAAAAGAGCAACAAAATTCGGAAAACATGGTTCATAACGAGACAAAAAAGGCGTAAGTGGATGTTTCCCCGGCTTTCAATTGTTCAAGCATCTCCTCCAAAGCTCGCTCGTTCCCCACACGTAAAGTACATTTCCCATTCCCTTTGTCTGTTTTCGAGTCTACCCTCAGCCGTCTGCGTCTCGACACGTTTTATGTGTTCTATGTCCCGCCCCTTCCCACGACGTCCCCCATTTTTTGTGTGCCGCGCCGCTCATAATCTGTTTTGCTCGGAAAGCCCAACGCGCATGAATCTTCCGCTAGTTCGCGGTGAACAGATACCTGCGGAAAGTGTATCTCATCTCTCCGGAAGCTCTTCTTTGTGATAATTCTTCCTTCTCTCTGTCTCTTGTTCATCTCTTCCCTTTCTATCTGCATAATGTATAAGCTCTCGAATATCTTCATCTCTCATTAGCATTCTCATTAGCTGATACACTCCGAATACTCCCAATCTCTTGTCAGCGCTGTTTCCCTCACCCTGAAATCGTGAATGGCATGTTCGAGAATCTGTGAACTTTGTTTCAGCAACATGTTTGTCCCTTTTTCCTTATCTCCCATTCCGTTTCTATCATCAATTTAGGTCGTTTTTCGTTTGTTTGTTATCATTTGTGGTCGCTCGCTGCCATTCAGCCATCCAACAACTTGACTTGTTTGTCACTCTGTTTTACCCTCTGCTTCTCTTTCTCCCACTATCTCGCTCCGTTTTTTCGAGAATGGCGCTCCGCTCATAACACAACAAAAGTGCACGTGTGAATCATGATAAACATCGGATATTGTTGCTATGTGCCTTTAGATTACTGTAGATGTCACTTTGGTGCATTACGAGTTTCAGTGATTGCGTACTCGAACCGTCTACCGTATCCCTGCTGTTTTGACCTGACTGACGGCGCCCCTTCGACTTCCCGAAAGCGTGCCCGCGACAAAATAATCCTGTTTTTCACTTCCAATTCCTGAAAACCGATATTTTGCTCTTCTCCGCTCCCACTTCCAGTCTCTGATGCCTGTAAATATTCAAAGAACAGCTAACGAACGTCGATATTCACTAGTTTCCCAACATTTGAACATGGCGCGCGCTTGCGAGCGAGACGCTTGTTGTTGCAGCAGTGTCTGAAATTGTTTTCGCTCGTTTCTCTGTCTGCCGAATCGGGTCACCTCTCTCCGCTCTCTGCCCACTCCGCTTCTTTGTTTGCCACTCACATCGCCGTGTTTTTCAATGGTCCAAGTGTGCCAAAAAACCTATGAAATACTCCGAAACCGTTCACTAATCACCTTTTTCTTTCAGTCGAAGACGTTTATTCACCCGAAAAGTTTGCGACGGCGCCGACGGAAAGATGTCGATGACCAGCTTGTCGACCAAGTCGCGACGCCAAGAAGACGTCGTCATCGAGGGATGGCTTCACAAGAAGGGCGAGCACATCCGTAACTGGAGACCCAGGTATGCTCCGTTCATCTGAATCAGTGCTCCTTCTTGTTATTCGTCCAGCCTTGCCGTATCTCTCCGCGCAAGTTATCTCTCCTCATCCTGCCCTAATCCTTTTATTTTTATTTTCCACTGCTCCCTCGCGTAGTTTATGTTTCCATTCGGTTCACGTCAGCTGAGTTGTTATTGCTTGGTTGTGTGCCGCGCGAGCTTATCACATTTTCCCTTTTCCGGCTGAAAATCGGATGACTTCCGCGCAAACGTTTCCGAGGAAATGATGGGATTTCCCGGAAGACGTGGCCGTGTTTCAACGCCCCCAGAATCCGTACAAGATGCTTCAGAATAACAAGTGAGCGAGGCATCAGAGCTCACAAAACAAGCGAAGCCGGTTTTCAGAGTCCTTATCAGTACCGTTGTCTGTCGGAACTTAGAGTTTCAAACTTTCAAAACCTGTTTCAAGTTGTCTCGACGCGACGATCTCTGATTCCGTGAAAAACGATGAATCACGAAGCCTCGACGGTACGCAATCCATTCCGCATAACAACTAGGAGCGTCGCAAATGAACAAATGAAAACAACGTGTGACACGGAAGCAACAACATCACAATCTGCTGATGAGGAGGAATGTCGGCGTCTCGACAACAAAACGATTTTTGTGCAGTATCTTCAGTATTTTTGAATTTCGACACGACGTTCGCCTTGTTTTCCGGCTGTGTATTGGTTGGATCGGCGTGCTTTCTGTCTTTTTTCCTGCTAGCAGGCAACCAGCCAACCCTTCATCGTTCCCAAAACAATAAACACACATCCGAAGGAACACGCAAAAACAGAAAACAGCGCAAAATAAGTGAGCGGGAAGTTGAAGAACGGCCGGCGGCTGGGGACGAATAACAAGAATAACACGTCGAAATGACGCGATTCATGGTCTACTCTCGTTTCCAGGTACTTCATGTTGTTCTTCGATGGAGCCCTGCTCGGATTCCGAATGAAGCCCAAGGAGGGACAACCGTTCCCGGAGCCGCTCAACGACTTCATGGTCAAGGATGCGACGGTGAGAGATTGTTACCAGCAGTCTGACACAGGAAACCTCGCGAACCTAATTTCCTAATTTTGTTTTTGAAACTACCGGAACACACTACCAGTCGAGCCAATTTCCTGTCCATGATGCTCAATCTGAACAAACAGTTAAGTTATTGTTATGATTACAGACGATAATCCTCGAGAAACCGCGTGCCAACATGTTCATGGTCCGTTGTCTTCAGTGGACGACCGTCATCGAGCGCACATTCTACGCTGACTCGGCGGAAGCCCGTCAGAACTGGATCCAAAAAATTGAAGAGATTTCGCAGAGATACAAACATCAAATGAACGTTGAAAGACAGGAAGAGATGATGGACACGGTAGGGATTATGAGATAACAGGCTGGGTAATCCCGAGCGATAGTTATTACAGAATCATCCTCAACCACCGACGATCGAGGATGAAGGAGAGTTCGCTGGAGCTGCACATGCCATCATGGGACAACCATCAGCCGGTCACGGAGATCTGTCAGCCATGGATCTAAGAGCTTCAATGATCAGTATCGCAGATACCAGTGATGCCGCGAAGAGAGACAAGATTGTAAGGATACCGAAGAGCGTGGTTTACTCAACGTTACTGATTTCAGACCATGGACGATTTCGAGTTTCTGAAAGTTCTCGGCAAGGGAACCTTCGGAAAAGTTATCATGTGTATCGAGAAACGTTCTCAAAAACTGTACGCCATCAAGATCCTCAAGAAGGACGTGATCATTGCCAGAGAAGAGGTCGCCCACACGCTTACCGAGAACCGAGTCCTCCAGCGTTGCAAACATCCGTTCCTCACGGTAGGCTGTCCGTTCTCTCACTTGTCCCTTTCCTTTCGCTACAACCCGTCTCCCTCAGTTTCACAGTGTGCACGTCCTTCCATCAACCCCTTGTAATTTCCTGTTCATGCCTTTCTTCTTCCCCTTTTCTCGTGTCCCCATAGTGTTTGTGGTCGTATTTACAGCAACTCAAGTACAGCTTCCAAACTCGATTCCACCTTTGTTTCGTCATGGAGTTCGCCAACGGAGGAGAGCTGTTCACCCATCTTCGAAAATGCGGCACTTTCACCGAGGCTCGCACCCGATTCTACAGTGCCGAGATCGTGCTTGCTCTCGGTTACCTGCATAGTCTTTCGATCGTCTACCGAGACATGAAGGTTTGAAAATCAAATCGAGGACCCCAGTCGAAATGGGACGAAATGCACTGATCGCCGTGGAAACTCTGTACATGTTCTACAACTATCCTCAAGTAGAATAGAAGCTTATTACAATAACTGGGAGGCTTCGAGTAGCTCGATAGCCCAGAAATTAGTTGCTTGAGCCCGAACAGGGCTGAATACTCACTCCAATTAGAACTGTTTAGTCGGTGTGTCTATCCTATCCTTTCCTTTCTTTCCTATCCACTAAATTTCATTGTACCGCACCTAACTCCTCCTACTCCTTCTAATTCTCTTCCTTCCTCATTTCCTCTTTCTCTTCTTTCTCTCGAACTTTCTTCTCTTCCTGCAGGAGCTGAAGTACTCGTTCCAAACCAATGATCGTCTGTGCTTCGTCATGGAATTCGCGATTGGCGGTGATCTGTACTACCATCTGAATCGTGAGGTCCAGATGCACAAGGAAGGCTTCTCGGAGCCTCGCGCCCGCTTCTATGGAGCTGAGATTGTACTCGCGTTGGGATACCTTCATGCTAATAACATTGTGTACCGCGACTTGAAGGTTAGACTCGGATAAGGCTACGTAGAGAAAGAAATAGGCAGAATGTAGTAGATAAAATAGGTCCAGGATAGTTGTAGAACATAAAAAGAGAAAAACAGAACATCAGTGTAAAACTTCTGTTTCGGTTGTTGTTCTCTAGCGTTTTTATGTTGCGAACCGCTAATGTTGTAGCTTGAAAATCTGCTTCTCGACAAGGAGGGACACATCAAGATTGCCGATTTCGGACTGTGCAAAGAGGAGATCAGCTTTGGAGACAAGACCAGCACCTTCTGCGGAACACCAGAATATCTGGCTCCGGAGGTAATCATATTCCATTTCGATTCTCTTACTCAACGTTATCTTTCAGGTTCTCGAGGACAATGACTACGGCCGTTGCGTCGATTGGTGGGGAGTCGGAGTTGTGATGTACGAGATGATGTGCGGAAGACTTCCGTTCTACTCGAAAGATCACAACAAACTCTTCGAACTGATCATGGCTGGTGACTTGCGTTTCCCTAGCAAGTTGAGTCAAGAGGCCAAGACACTGCTCACGGGACTTCTCGTCAAGGATCCGTACCAGAGACTCGGTGGTGGAGCCGATGATGCGCTCGAGATCTGCAGAACCGAGTTCTTCCGCCCAGTCGACTGGGAAGCCGTGTACCGCAAGGAGATCGAACCACCATACAGGCCGAACGTTCAGTCCGAGACTGACACCAGCTACTTTGACAAGGTAAGAGAACCTCTGAAAGTCAGTAGATATAACTTTTATTCAGGAGTTCACCTCGCAACCCGTGCAGCTCACCCCACCAAACACCCGCATGCCACTGGCAACTGTCGAGGAGCAGGACGAGATTCAGAGTAACTTCACGCAGTTCTCGTTCCACAACGAGCTCGGAAGCGTCAACCGTCTCCACGAGGCCAGCGAGGATGTTGATATGGAACAGGACGACTACGTGGACATGTCCAAGAAGTAAACCCCCTCGATTCCCCATTCCCTCCTCTCTCATCTTTCAACTTTTCTGTATACCGTACAAACCAGGTCGTGCCTGACATTCAGGTTCCTCACGTATCGCTCTCTCCTTGTCCCCACTCAAAAAACTCTAAAAATCCAAAAAATTCCCGATGAACAAGTCGGAAACCCCCGTTCTGATCGGTGTTCCGTGGTCGTTCCGTCTCTCATTCCGTCCCTTCCTGTCCCATTCATCTGACATTCAGACTCATCTTATAATTCGATTTATGCCGTCTAATCAAAGTGTAATTTCTTCTCATAACATCAATCTATTCAATATAATTGTCCTATTTGCTTATATAACCATCCTAATCACTATGTAACTGTAATGTCACCCCCAACAGTTCTGTCTCATTCGTTTCTTTGTCTACTTTTCCCCACTCTGTCTCTCCTCTCAATTCCCTTGTTTCCTCCCGTAGTTCTTTCTCCAAACAATTCCAGAAACTACCTTTTCTCTCTCTGTATATTCTCCTGTTCCGTAGTTCTTTCCCCCTCTGAAACTATTCCACATTTCATCATCTTCTTGTGTTAGTGGTTGTGACCTATGCATCAACCAACCCCATCCGATTACTTCTCCCCTTTCTCATATCCACTCCCTGAGTTCCTTTCGTTACTTTCGCACTACCACCCACGTTTTACCACAATCAAAGGCTGTTTTCGGAAATAAAGGACTAGAGAAAAGTTTTGGTTTTTATTTTTCTGTTTATTGGAATGTAGGCAAAATACATGCAAGATTAGATCAGATTACTAACAAAGAACAAGAAACATATGCGAACATGAGAGAAATAAATACAAACCGGTGATAGATTAGATGTTTCCGGTGACGAACTCATTGACGATTTGCGGAACAGCCGAGTCGAAACCGGCGATGTCGAGCATTCCGGCGTCCGATGGATCGGCGATGGTGTACTGATACGCCTGCATCGCCATCACGATCACCTTGGCGTCATGGATTCCGGAAGCCTCGCGGTACTTTTGAATGGCCTCGAACGGATGCACATTTCCAGCCCAGGTGTCGCAGTCGGTGTAGATGATGAACACGTCGAACTTGAGATTCTTCTCCGTCGCCCATAGCATCGGAAGTGAACAATCGGTCGCGCCGAACTGAAAATTTTTTGCGTTTCAATTGTACTAGAATAATTTAATCTTACCGAGAGCCTGTTAACATAATCGTTGACCTTGTCCATGCTCCAGTCCTTGGTGAACGGCAGCTCCGTGAGCTGATCACAGAATGCCACACACTTGACCTCCGGCTCGTTGTGCAGGTTGATGAGAGACATGGCCGTGGCTGCCTCGCGACAGGAGAGTGGGGAAGAGCTGACGGGAGAGCACATGCTTCCGGAAACATCGAGAGCCAGACAGTAGCGCTTGTTGGTGGGCGGCGCGTTGATGAATGCCTTGTAGAATCCAGCCTCGAGTGCCTTGCAGATCTCCTGGTTTGGCTGCCAAGTCAGACTTCCCTTGTCTCCACGTCCCTGAGCGTAGACGGCACGAGCAGTCAGCATGTTCAGCGGATGGATTCTTGCACGACGCAGCTCCTCCTGATCTGTCAGTCGAGACACGATCTTCTTGACACGCTCCTCGTTCAGTGCTCCGACGACAGTCATCTTGGCGAGATTACGAATCATAGCGGTCATCGGCATCGGGACGTCGAAGAGTGTCTCCCAGACGAGCTTAGAGTTGAGGGAGGTGGTCGGAAGGTGCTCGCGGACGAGTCCGTGCTTCTTAATGGCAGCGACGATCACCTCTTCGCTTTGCTCGTTCTTCAGCTTCAGGTAGGCCTCAACCATGTCCAGAGCTCTGAAAAATGAATGAATTAGTTAGAGTTCTAAGTTTTTGGAAGAGTGGGAGGGGAGTGGTCAAAAAGCGGACCTGCTCTGTTCTTCCTTTACCAGCTGAGCATCATTGTACGGGATCTCGAGAGACTTCTTGTCCCAGGTCTTCGCGGCCTCCTCAGCCTCTTCCGGAGTCATCTTGCGCTTTCGTGGGACAAGGTTTCCCTTGACGGCGAAGCGGTACAGTTGCTCCTTCTCCAGACGCTCTTCGGCTTCGACGAACTGGTAGTCATCCATGAGACGTGGGTGTGCCAGACGGAACAGATCGCGATGAGACCATCCCTCACGCTGCGGGTACTTGGTCAGCAGCATGGCAAGCTTCTCGCTGGTCTTGCTCTTGTACCATTGAGAGATGGCATTTCGCATCGAACGACCCCATCCGGTGGATGTCTTGGAAGCAGAAGCCTTTGTGCTCTCGGCGATCGTCTCACAGTATCCAACAAACTCGAAGAGATGGGTTGGGATACGGCAGACTTCTGGGAGCAGACGGAGAGCAGCCTTGTGAAGCTCGGAGAGGTATTCCGAGTACGCCTTGTACGTTGGGCACTCGGTCTTCTTCGTGAAGTCGTGGCTTCCGAAACGACAGCAGATGGCCAGAGTGAACAGCATCGAGCTCATCTTCGGGTTGCGGTTCTGGGCGTTGATCAGAGCGAGCTCTCGAAGGATCATGTGTCCGTTTCCTTTCTCAATGATCTTGACAATGTTCTGGGCGTTGTCCATGGTAATCTTCTCAGCTGTTTGATAGTAGGATGACTTGTCCGATCCGATGATCAGGAATCGACGAACTTGAGTCTCATCGGACACCGGGAAGACGTATCCTCCAGCAGCATTCTGAACTTGTCCCTCCTTGACTTTCTCCATCTGACGTGGCAGTCTCTGGAGTTCACCATCGACAATTCGAACTCCATGCTCTGCATCGAGCCGCATCAGGCGAAGAAGGCGAGCTTGAGCACTGAAAAATCAATATTTTCACTGAACTGGATTCCTCAATAACTTACTTGACCAACTCATTGAAGATCGACTCGTCGAAGGCGGCAACCTCGCGGAACTCGTTCTCCTCAGCCATGTTGGTTCTGAAAAAAGGGATATCTAGAGGTTTGAAAGCACGAGCCGGCTGCGTTTTGAGAGATGGAAACGTTGAGAATGAAAGAAACGAGAGGAGCGATTCGAGGTTGCTTGGAAACGGTGCATACACAAACTTTGTTTGTCGGTTCGAGCGAAATGTGAGAGACAAACAATTCGAGAGAGCGTGCGAAAGTAATACTGATTTGTGTCAGGAAAGAACGCTGACGAAGGTCGAAAAAAGAGGAGAGAGTGGGGGAGACGCGGAGAAAAGAGAACTGGCCGAGTGCCGGCGGGTCAATGGTTTTTATACGAGCGAAGGGGGAGGAGTGAAGAGTGGGGAAATGTTTCGAAATCCGGTTGTTTTTGGGGGAACTTTCGAAGAAAAGAGCAATATTTGGCAACGTTTTGAAATAAGTTCTACTGCTAATGCTTGTTATCTTTGGTAAAGTTTTGAAATTTTGAATAACAACATTTTGCAAAAGAAATTGGGGCTGGCAGAAGATGATAGCAATTGAGGAAGAAAGGGAAGAGGAGCTCTGAAGGGGCGGGGAACTCAATTATGGTACGGGAAGAGCCTTCTGTGATGTTAAAACGTTCGAAACAACCTTGATAAAGTTCATCCTATTTCATAATTCGCAGTGGCCAAAAGTTCAATTTTTGTTGTATCACTCTGGCAAACACTTTTCGACATTTTGCGACGAGAACGAATTGTTAGCGAAACCATCAGTCGCTTCGCCATACAGAGAGTCTGACTAAGGATGAGGAAGAAAAAGATGAAGGAACGAAAAGTGAGAAGTTAGGGAAAATGATAACGAGAAATGTACGAAGGCGCGGTCGAGAAACCATCGAAATTCCGAATCGTTCACAGAAAGTTGAAATGCCGAATGTAAACAAAAGTGACTCAACAAAGTTATCAAACAAGCATACCACCTCTCTGTAACTAGTCGCAAGTTGCGACTCGTAACCGGAGGTATTCCAAAAACCTAGAACAATTCGATTGCGAGCCACAGGGTTACTTTATGAATATTCATGATATTATCAGTTTTTAAATAACACTTTGCGGTTTTCTGATAGTTATTGCGCCAAAGTTTTCCTAACGTCATTCGCAATATTCAATGACATTTTCCTCTACAAAAATGCGTTACGTGATAACCTAATATCAAGGAAAACGGGCGAAGCTGACTGACTGAAAGGATAAGAGCACCGGCACAAACGTGATGAATTTGGCACGTAATCTTTTATTCAGGAAACCCATAAAACTTGACGAGAATCGAGAAAGGACTGAGAAATCGAGAAAGCGATTTTATTGGGAGAATTTTTTTAAAAAATTTGGGCGTCAATTCTGGTGCATTGGTACTTTTTTCCAATACCGTATCCCCACTCTCGTCGTCTGCGTCTCTGACCCTCTCACACGTGTACACGTCATCACGTCGTGTTCTCCCGAGTGCTCGAGCAACTTCGAGAATCTTTTCATTGTCCGGTTTTTTTCCATCGATCTGATAGTTTTTTTTATCTAGTAAGTTGTGAAAATTTTAAAAAGCGCATAATTCGCATGTTTTCTGCCGTTTTTCGCGTATGCAATGTTCTAATGTAACCTATTCTCCGATTTCTGCTCCACTTTTCTTGTCTTTTCTTGTCCAATTTGCTCTCTCATCTCAATGTTTCACTATATGAAAACTTCAGGTAATCGAACGCGACTTCATCATGGCCACCTACCTCCAAGTCAAACCCCTCGTCTTCAAGGGACAACCACCTGTCGACACTATCTCTTGCAAGTGAGTGATTTGCGATCACACCTTCTATAACATTTTATCTTTCCAGACCAATGATTCCTGAAAGTGCTCGACATCACCTTCCGCCGTGATCAGGATGCATACCGCCTGCGTATCAACAATCTCGACTCGATGTAGGACGTCAACGACTACCAAGATCGCTTCTATACCCATGTCTCACGGTTTTTCTTCTTGTTCTATGATCACAGGATCAAATAAGTAGTTCACTAGTAAGAATCTAACGAGCTCCCCGTAATAGATGGGCAGTTCACCACTAATTGTAAGAATATAACGAGCTCCCCGTAATAGATGGGCAGTTCACCAGTAATAATCTAACGAGCTCCCCGTGATAGATGGGCAGTTCACTACTGATTGTATGAACCTAACGAGCTCCCCGTGATAGATGGGAAGTTCACCACTGATTGTATGAACCTAACGAGCTTCCCGTGATAGATGGGCAGTTCACCAGTAATAATCTAACGAGCTCCCCGTGATAGATGGGCAGTTCACCACTGATTGTATGAACCTAACGAGCTCTCCGTGATAGATGGGCAGTTCACCACTGATTGTATGAACCTAACGAGCTCCCCGTGATAGATGGGCAGTTCACCAGTAATGATCTAACGAGCTCCCCGTGATAGATGGGCAGTTCACCCTTTAGTTTCTAGAGAACTCAACGTGATAGATGATCAGTTCCTAACTTCACTCGCTTCTCCCATTCCAGTATTCTCCCATTTTTTCTTCATCTCAAAAGAAAAACCTTTCATGCCGGCAGTGTCGGCCCGTCTTGTTGTTTCACATTCTCCATGAACAATTGTAAGTTCATGGAGATGATGCTCCTATACAAACTACGAAAACATACAGAAACACAGAAAATGACACAAGATATTACAGGGATTAACTGGTTGATATTATTTTTCGGAATACCGTCACGCAGCACAGTCTTGATAGATCGTTTGACATGCCAATCAAGTTCCAGTGATAGTACGATGTGCACAGATGAATCGGGGATGATCCAGTGTGAAAGAGCCCTCGTTTATTGTAAAATGCTTCTCATGCGGCTCACAGTGTGCCGTTTGGACTCAAGTAGAGAGTACCCCAAGTCTGCCCTAAATTTTTTATGATCTGCTAAGCCTTGGAACTACAGAAGTCAACCAAGAACCTGGAAGCCTATAGTTCTAACGTGTTTGATACGTGGAACTATATTTCTATAATTACCTGATTCCTGGAGCCAGTGGTGATCATAATACCGAAAGCTCACTTCTCAACTAGTCCTTATCTTATAAATCCCATACCCCTACAACATGGTCCGCAGCGATGCTACCTTGAAACTAGCAGATTTGTAAAGAACTAGTTCAGTATCCCATTGATGAAATCGAAATACAAATGTAAACAGATGAAACTACAGAAAACTCCTTATTCAGGACAAGAAAGTGCTCAACAAAAGTAAGATGACATGCTCCGAGTCGGGGAAATGACGCACACTGATCACGGAGGGGTTAGAGGAACATAGAAAATCGGCCGTGCTGTGAAAATAGCCTTTCTTTAAACGAACTTTCTGTTTATGCCCAAACACCATCTCATCATGATCATTTGTTGACCTGTCCCCTAGAGACAAACAACAACCAGCTAATAAAAGCTGTGGGAGGAAAAGTGTTTGTTCAGTTACAGATCACAATATCGATCACTACGCGGAGCACGTCGTAGTATCTTATCAAATGCGGTCATCAACTGTGAATCAACTGGAGACTGCGGGCACAAGGCACATTGTCTACTCGTTCCCCACCTGACCTTTCCTTTTTCTCCTTCCTTCTTTGTCCTAAAATGATGCTCAATGAGCCCTCTTCATCCACTATTTCCTGTAAAATCTGCAATGAACCAGCCCATGGTGTTCATTTCGGTGTCTCTTCGTGTCGGGCTTGTGCAGCGTTTTTCCGGTGAGTAATTGATGAAAAAGTAGGCCGAATATGTGTTTTCCTCTTCAGAAGAACAACAGTTCTCGGTAAAAAGTATGTATGTCGACAGAAAAACGAGCTGTGTGCGACAAAGAATGAAGACAGGTACACGTGTCGGTTCTGTCGGTATAAGAAGTGTTTGAGCAGTGGAATGACTCCAGAAAGTGAGCAGAATCCATTGAAATGTTGTTATGAAACGGTAAATTGCAGATGTGAAGTATAACTACGACTCAGCAGTTCACTACACCAAAAAACCATCCCCCAGGATGCGGATGGACGTGGATCCTCCCTCGGATCCATGCTCTCCAGCCAGTTCCAGCCCAAATTCCAATCCAGTCAGAGACATTTGTGTTCGGCAGAAAGATGTGACTTATGAAGTACAAACAGACGAGAAAGGAGAACCGATTGTGAAATTGGACATAACTGGTCTCCTGAATAACATCACTTCTGTTCTGGATGACTTCACACCTTCTGGAGATGTAACACAGTTGAGCACTTTGAAGAGGATGGAACATGCATTGATTGAGTACCGACAGATTCACCATTCGAATGTTATCAAGGTGACTATCATCTTTCATCTTTTCTGGATACCAAATGCTATTTCAGTTTGTACAATCAATTTCCATGCAAGAGATTATGATGACTGGGAACGACCAGATCAAGTCGATCACCAAGTTTCTGATGCATTCCGTTCCGTACCGAGCCTTGAGATGTGAGGATCGGATGCAGATGCTCAAGTCCATTTGGGTTCAATGGAAACGTCTGGAACGCTATGTTTCAACTGCTCAAATATTCGGAAGGCGGATGTACGAGGATCAGATAGTCACCCTGGTGCCTGGGGTTGCAGCCTATTTGAACAAAGTTCGAGTGGATTGTGCTTCATTCATTTACAAAAAGTCGGAAGGCATGAAAAGGTAAATGGCTCCGAGAGAACATATTTATCCATCCTTTTTCAGCTTCATGGAAAACTTCAACACTCGAATGATGGAAGAGGTCGGCAGACCGTTGGTGGAACTTGAGTTGTCAAGTGTGGAGACTGCATTCATGCTTGCTCAGATGTCTTGGCAAGTAGCTGGGAAGGAGTTGCAGGGCGATGTGTTGAAGGCGGCGGAGTCCGAGCAAGAGACTCTGTCAAATGAACTACACACGTACTACATTGAAGAGTTGAAAATGCCAAATTATGCTTCGAGACTTATCAAAATCATGAGCATCATCAACTCAGCACAGGTAAACAAGCAAACTAAACTTTATCTCTAATTATAACTGATTTCTACAGAAAATTCACTTCGAACGTCAAAACTTCATGGACCTCATCAGGATATTCGACTTCTTCCGGGTACACGTATCGGATCCCGAAATGTACAAGAGTTACTTCTAAAAATGAACTGATGTCATCTTGAACTTTTGAGCTGTTCTGCTGATGTTGTTTACAGGGGATGGGGAGACTGTCATATTCTGGAATTACATGTTTACAGGGGTGACGTTTTTCGATCTTCCTAACTACCTCATTCAACCGACATATTCTGAAAGGAAGAGAGAGCATAGTTTGTCGAAAAGCCGGAAATGTCAGGCTCATGACGATGGTGTTGACGGAAGAGTGTAGAGAGAAGACACAGACCATAATTATGCATGTGGCTGAAAGTAAATGACACCTTGCGAATCCATCGAAACTACCGTACTCACCTGATGCATCTGATCCCGAGTAGATGACAATGGCTAGAAGGAAGATGGGAGCGATGAAGAACAACATAAAAACAAGGTTCTGAAAACAATCGTAGGAAGGAGGGAGGAGTACTTAGCATTTGTTTCACCTGCATAATGGTACTGACAACCGCCACCACGTGCTTCTTGTATGTTCTGGCTGAGATTCGAGCCTTCAAACTGCCCAACATAAGATACAATTGTACATAGAGAACACTGTATGCGGAGAAGAGCACCAGAGTGCCAAACATTATACCATAAGTCAGAAATAGAAACGAGGGGTTCAGAGAGTAAGATATGTCGTAGATAACAACTCCGGGAATCTGGAGAAGCCAGTTGGCTGATGAAGGGTATCTCTGAAAGAGGGGAAAAGTGTTGGCTCCTGAGATGTTGATTACCTGGTTCACTATTTCCTGTTTCTGAGCAAAGTCTGGTTCTGTGAAAGCGTATCCGATAGTTCCTAGCAAAGGTAACAGATTGGAAGAGAGCTTGGAGAACTTCAACATTCTATGGTCTATTTCGTTCTTCTGGAATTCAAACTTGAATTCAGGGTTCAAAGGAAACACTTATACATACCTGTTCGATAGCCGCAACAACTTGATGTCTTTTCAGAAGACTTATGAAGATACAGGTGTTTGTATTTCCAACACACCACAATGCAAAAATCTGCAAGAAACTCTCGAATTGCAGAGAAAACCGCCTTGATTTTTTTACCATTTGGCTATGTGTTGAAATGTCAAAAAACCGAGATAGAATTCCTATGGAATAACCACCGACAATTGGGAACAAAGGTATTGGAATCATGAGGATGGAGAAGTAGAAGTCGAAGATTATCTGTATCACCTGGAAATTAGTCATCTTGCACTTGTCTTGGTTCTGAAAGCCACCTGAAAGTAGAGAAGATAGTAGCGATAGTCATCCAACATTCCATGATTGTGAATGATGAGATACAAGCCAAACATGTTGATGAAGAAGGAAATGGATCCGGAGAACTCCATGAACGTCCGCACAGAGTGTTCCATTGCGTCACGAGAAGTGTTCATCATCTGAATACACATAAAAGTGGACAGGAAACAAGTTGGTAAAGAAGAAATGCATGCACTTCTAAAAATCAGGAAAGTGGACAAACCTGTGAAACAAAGAGTGAATTAGAAGACATAATAAGTTAGAAGTGAAGAAATGTGCGAGACACTTTCTTGTAATCTCTTCCTCTTCTCTCCACTTATCCATTCCACCTGCAATTAGCCATAGACGGCTCGAGAGAATTATAGGTTTGAGTATCAGAATATTAACTCAGAGATCAGACATTCGAAAAAAGAAGAGCAAGAATCATCAACATGATGTCAAACTTGAGTTTTGCTTTCGAAACTCATTGATACCAGTCCCATTCATTAACTCTCTGAAAAAAATCTACCTGCTTACTCTCCCATCGCAGTGCACCCTTTGTTGTTCATCTCTATTCAACTTTTATCAACGAAAAACTCTTACTTATTTCTTTATTTTTCAAGAAAATTAGTTCAATTCGTTTCATTATCAGATCATCTCTCAAGCAGGGGTTTGTTTTACATTTTGTATAAAAATAGGGAAATTGTTCAAATGAATGAAAAGTTTCAGCATAGTTTCAAGACTACCAAGTATTTCAGCTAAGGGGTTTGCAGAGGCGGTTTCGAATTGAAATCCGATGGGCAAACGTAAGAATACAAAAAGGGTTGAATGGTCCAAAGCGTTTCGAGAGAAAAAGGAATGAAGGGAGAGTTAATGGAATGGAGAGAAGGAGAAATTGAGAGAGATTTAGAGGCGAAGAAGCGGCTCTTCTTTTCCTTATTTCGTAATGAGATTCTTCGCACGTTTGTTGGCCGATTCGACGCGCACTTCGTTCGATTGGGCCTGGAAGTTGAAGAGTAACACGTGAATCAAAATCAGAAGTGGTTACCTTGTCATGGATTCTGTCGAGTTGTCTGTTCTGGTTGGACACTTCAGTGCTCATGTCGATGGCCATGTTGCGCAAGTTTCCGACCATCGTCGATACCTGCTGGATGTTCTCGTCCATTTCATCTTCTCGAGCGTCGTTTGTGATCCTGAATTGAACTTATCATATTGGTTCTTCGCCTATCCACTCACTTGGTAATGTATCCTCCTTGTGGTCCCATACTCGGATCTCCAACAGTGATCCTTGGCTGATCGGAGATTACTCCTCCGTCATCATCCTTCTTCCATGCTTTTGCGAACTCGGTTTTCTCAAAGTCGTCCGTCTTGTTCCATGGAAGAACACACAATCCGCAGCACTTCTCCATTCCCTTCAAATGATCTTCGGCTTCCTTCATGTCCTGGTTGATAGTGTCAAGAGCTCCCTCGCATCTTTCGAGTTGTTCTGAAAAGAAACCGTTTAGAAATGATGCTTTCGACTAGTAACTGACCTCCTTGATCGTCCAACATAACCAAAGTCTTGATTCCGGCTTCCTTACTCTCCTCGCAAAGTGCTAGCATTCGTCGGGTTGATTCGAGAGACTGAAACATTATCATACTTCATGAGCACTTCGTAACAACCCGCAACCCTATAACTTTCCGAATGATTACCTCGATGGTCTTCTCATCAATGCCCACATTGAGCCCCTTGAGTTCATCACTCATATCCGCCGGCAGCACAAGCCCATTGATATCAACAGTGGGCTCGATGGCATACGGACGGGGATGCCGTTGGCCGCCGGGCGCACCGAGCCGAGCCGACATCCCCGTTTCAGGGCGACTCGACACTTGCCGACCGTTCAAAAGAGCACGTGTTGGGCTCCGTGGGTTTTTTTCGGCGGAGCACACGGAGATCTAGATGGGAACAAGTTTAGAAAGAAGCAGTAAAAAAGAACGAGAACAAGTGGGGGAGAGAAGGGGCCTTATAAACATATCGGGGAATGAGATTTTCCGCCAATTTTGTTCCACTTCTTCCAAGTCTCATAAATCAAATTTCGGGAGATGGACACAGGCCGAAATGAGGATTTCACAGTCGAGAGAGCAGCCAGAAGGGAGCATCCGAAGACGAAGAACAATGACGTTGATGGGAGGAAACGGGGAAACAAAGCAACAGAAACTTGATAGGAATGGGAATTTCTGGAAGACCGACTACACTCTAAACACCTAATTGTTCTTGAGAAAACTTTCTCGGTAACGTGGGTGGTAACACGCGAACGTCAACGAGTAATGGGAGTTAGCAGGTGAGTGGGGGAGGTGTCGCCGTGTGACGTAAACAATTGGCTCGATTCGGATAGTATTCTCAAGTATTCATAGTTTTTGAAGCAGGTGGAAAAGACAAAGTAGAAGAAAAGAACGGTGACACGTCATGATGACTAAGCAGCGAACCTAACTCGGCCGAAAAGAAAGGCAAGACATAGCCGTAGGCAGTAATAGTCATATGCATTTCCGATCCGAGTCGAGTCACCAAAGTCACCAAATCAACAAGCTCGTATCCGTTTCCCTCAAGCCCACCAATATTCTTGAAAGGGTCCGGAGAGCCAAGAAGGTGTCCCATCTGGATGAAATTTGGAGCAGGAAACGGAGCAACAGAGACTTGAAAATGGAGAAAAGTGAATTCGGGAGAGGGGGCTCCGAATAAAACACAACCAACCCGGGGACCGGAGCAGCCGGGCCGGATCGAAGGCATTGCGTAAATGGAAAAGGGACATGCATTCTGAATGAGTGAGGGAAAAAGTGGTAGTGGAGAGGCGGATGGGCAAAGGATCTGCGTCTGGGTTGCAGTGTCTCTCGAGGGAGTTCGAGTGTACTACTAGCAGGGAATCAATCAAAACTTTCGAGTCGTTAGTCTGCTGATTTCTGACTCGAAGACGTTGCGGAGACAAGTGGAGAGAGCGACTTGGTGAGCTAATTGGGAAATGAAATGAAGGGAGCCAGACGGACGACTCCGACGGTTGTATGTTTTTATAGGAAATTTATGAAATCCGTGGGAAACAGAAACGAGCGTTAGTTCCTCGGGGACTTTTGACGAGAGCAGTAAATAGTTATATAAATAACAATTACTATTTCAGGTGCTTCAAGGACCACTTCAGAGGATATCTATCGAGTCAAGGACTCCCGAAAGTCGTTGGATGACGTGTCACGAGTCAGTCTCACAAATGCAAGGAATCGTGCCGTCGTCATTGATCGCTCGCACTTGAGCTCGGGGACCGGGACCGCCAAAAAACACTTCCAGAAGCTTGAGTCACGCAATGAATTTCTTGTTGCGAGAAGGTGGAATGAGTTGGAAACGCACTCGCAAAGGGCTTCCTACTCGTGTGCACTGAAGCCCTTGGTTTTTCGAAGTGAGAATTTGAAAAAGAATTTCAAAAATTCACGAACAAATTTCGCTCTCAACTTCAAACTAGTGATTGACATGGGCAACAAGAACTGGATATTTCATTGGATATTCAAAAGAGGAGAAGAGGAGGGAGAGAAAGGAAATAACTGGAAAGACACGAAAAAATGAAGGATGTGTTTGTGGAAGGCAAGAAGAAAGGGGAAGAAGGGGGAGAAGGAGCAGAAGAAGAAGTCGTCGTCCGCATGTAATGGATATATGTTTTCTGTAACGAATGCGCATACAGAACGAATCGAAACGAGACGAAACGGAGCTGGTGACCAGGGAGAAAGGGTCCTTCGAACTTCCAGAGAGGACCGAACCGCTCGAAACTCAATTGGGGTGCCTGGTTCCATTCGGCTCTCAGAGCTCTGGCTTCTCTTTTTCCAATCGAATTTAGTGGCCCAATCGACGGCAAATTGATGCAATGCGATACGATGGGCACAAGAGAGGTCTGATTGAACAGAAACCAGCGATCCGCAGAGGGATGTTGACGACGATGCACCGCTGTTTTTTGTGTTAGTGGGGGTGGGAAGGGCAGGAAATTATATGCGAAATTTGAGACGATTTTGAAGCAAACTTTGTGAGAAATTCAGGAATCTTATGATGATGATGATTGGAGGAAGAAAGCTGAGGAGGAGGTCACAGAATCAGAAGACAAAGTTCTTCGAGGAGACCAAGGAACGTGAGGATCAGAAGAACTAGGCGGCATCCAAGTTCAAGTTCAAGAAGAGAAAACGAGGGAGGCAGGTGCAATGGACGGGTTGCTGAGTTTGTGGAGAAGAAGAAGAATTTGTTAGCTGACACTTTATGACATTCTACTCAATCGGCTCCTGCTCCATTCAGCCACTCGCATGTTTCAGTCGGCGGGTTGACACAACACGAAAAAACCGAGAAGAAAGAGAAATGAATGAGCCGGGAGGGGCCAAATGAGGAAGGCCCGGGGCTCGGGGCGAGCACTGGTCGAAGAGCCGCGAAAAATTAGCGAATGACATGCGAATTTTCAATTTATTCGGGAGGCAGGAAAAGAAGAAAAAGAAGCAGAAGGACGAGAAGATGGAAGGAGAAGGGTCCGATGTCTATATGTATGTATGCATGTACATACTCCACGTACTCTCTTCCAAACCGACTCTCGACGACCACATCATCACTTTTTATGAGGGGAGCAAGATGGAAGAAGGCGCAGATACCACTGGGGAGTCGAGTCGACAATGTCAAACGAATCTCGAAGATAAACGAAGGAAAACAGCTAGACCAAAGTGTCGAGATTTTCAGTAACAAAGAGAGCTGCAAAGCTAGAAAACTGGAGAACTGGCGGCAGTGATGGGCACTCAATCATGAAAAACCCGGCCGACTGATGCAATTACGGACCGAGAATTGGAGCGAGAACGAACACTGATTTGATTGTGGCGAATCGAAGGCGCACGAATTGGTTCGCCGCGCCATGGGCCCACAAATCGAATCGAATCCACCTGTTTTGAGGGCTTTCAAAGACTCGAATACGCCGTTTCCACCTGCAGAATGGGGTCGGAAAAGCAATGTGAACAACTGAAGGACTGGAAGAGAAAGAGAATCTGAATATCATGTTGCACGCCAAGTGGCGTGGTGTCGGATGGAAGAAGGAATGAAGAATAATGCGACTGTCATTATCTTGTCTTGACGAATTTTGTCTGTGGGAACGAACGGCTCGAGAGACAATTATGAATCATGCCATTTGGAAATTGAGTCTGAACTTTGGAAATTTGTGAGAAGACCGTGAGAATGGTTTCCGGAGCAGACGCATTTTGAAGTCTTAGACTGGAAATTGATGTCAGGGGTGATCAGTTATGATCATACATGTGTTCAATGATGGTATTAGAAGTTTAGGAGATTGTGAAGGTTGATCCAAGAAACTAGGGATCTGTCTTTGATTTTCTAATATAACCTCATGTTAACGACTGACAGTGCTAGAGATCCTTGTTTTGTATTCTGTGATTGCCTCCTGATTCCAGAGAATTTATCCCTCTATCACTTCTATTCCCGATGCCGTAGTAGAACTTTCCCCGAATCCCTCGATAACTCATCTAGAGAAGGCATGCAGTCTCTATTTCTTTCCCTATTTTCCCACACCCTCTTCTTCATGACCATCGAGGTAATTCATTCGGTATTCTGTTGTTTTCTCCCCTCATCTGAATCCCTAACTCACATCGTCAGTCGTCGCATTCATCTTGAGGTTGATCGCCTCGAGAGACTCTGGAACATCGTCGTCGCCCGGCATTTTGAAGTGTCGTTTGGCGGTGCTTTCGGAACCTGAAAACCATCAATTCAGAGGGAATTTGTAAGTGAGAAGAAGACAAGGAAAAGAAGGGAAAATGAGCAGAAGAAGAAGAAGAAGAAGAAGTTGAAAGAAGTCGAGGCTCGAGAAGGGGGATTAGAATAAGTGAGAGCGGCCCACGGATTATGCTAATCTACTCATAAATTTGTATTTTTCTCGCTCTCGTTTCCCCTATCCGATAATGTGTTTTTTTCAGGAAAAGAGTGAAAAAGAGAGAATAACAAACGGAAGGCAAGACGGAAACTGCCCGCGAAGGCACCTGTCAACTCTGAATCACTGAAACCGAGACTCAGAGAAACACGAGCTCCTGATTCTGATTCTGATGGTTTGGAGCAGGATGTTATGCGGAATGTGAGTCATGGAGGAAGGAGAGCCTGGGATCAAGTCCAACAACGTCGAATTCATGATTTATAATTCACAAGTTACTGGAAAAAGTCGGGTCGTTTCGATGTTGTTTTCAGGGGTTCCGACTCTTTATAAGGAGGTTGTTTCGCAACATAGTAAGCTAGTTTTGATAAGGTTAGGTTGATTGCGCTAGTAAACTCAATAATTGCAAAAGAAAGAATGGTAATTTGATTTGAGTCTATCACATCAGAGGTAGGTACTCGTTTTGGATTCTGCCAACTGTGCAGCAAAAAATCGAACTCTAGAAGGCAGAAGTCTCCATATTTTAAAACGAGCTGCGGTCAAACTTCCGGTTGAAAAAGTGGGTCAAAGCTATTCTTCTTTCTCCCTCAATACCACTCACAAAAAAGAAAAAAAAACTTCCTCCTTTTCTCTTCAAAACTTTGCAACTTCTAACCCAATTTCTCTTCGGCTCACTGCAAAAATGCCACCAGAAAAAGCGGAAAGAAGACTGCGAGAAACCGGGAAAAAGGCAATTATTCATAAAATAAGGGTCGTTTGAATGGGCCGGATGGAATGGGACTCGTCGCGGAATGACTGGATCGACGAGTCGACGACGGGCACAAGAATGGGAAAATAAAAAACAAAACTTGGAGCAAAAAAGGAGAAAAAAGGGAAGAGAGAAAGAGGAAGAGATTGGATCTCTTTGCTTCGACAAAACAAGAAAGGAAACGAGAAGAAATGGAACATTTCTGAAATGGAGGCGAGATGTCACTTTTGACAAGAACAGACCCGTGGGGATTAGAGATCGGGGGACCGGAAGAGTTGGCGAAAAAACGGAAAGGGATTGGTGTGACGTGGCAGGAAGGATGTGTGGGGGATAAGGAGGGACACAGATTGAGATGGTTTTGGGTCAGAACTGGGTGTGTCAATGATCAGAAGGATCGGAGAGAGCCTATACCGAGAGCAATGATCAAGAGCACGTGGTTCACAGAAATAGCCGAGGCTGTCTGACAAAACTAATCAAGGCTTCTCTTCTCCGCAAGAACATCATGTATCTCCTCCTCCTCCTCCCCACCTCATTCATCAGTTTCTCACTAACCAACTCACAACTTGTTATGCTCTGCCCCGCCTTAAAAATAGAAGAAAAAAACTAGGGCTGGCGGTGTCTTTTTCTTCGAGAAAGAGAAAGAAACTCAATTATTCGTGAGGCCGTGTTTTGTAGCTTTCGACCAGGTGAAACACATGAATATGTCGACCGAAAACAAGTGTTGACGTGGAGAAATAAGGAGTGATGGATTGGAGAGTTTGGGACTGATAATTTGAATATTAGGTGTTCTTAGGGAATGGAACAGAACAAAACGAACGGGGGACACTGAAAATGAACAGGGCAATATTTCATTTGACCTCATCTTTCTCAAAGTCTTCGTCGCCTCGTTTTGATGAATGGAAAAGTAGTTGGGAAGGGAAAGAAATGAAACGAATGGAGGAATGGGCAACACAGAATGGTCATAAATTTTGGGAACGAATCGAGGAAAACGAGTGGGAAACGGAACGGAAACGGAGAGTGATGACGTGGCAGATCGAGGAAGAAGAAAAAGGGAAAGCAAGAAGTGACGGGTTGGAGTGTGCAACGAATTATGGAGGAGAAGGGGAAGTTGAGTGACGTGGGAGATTGAATGCACGGACGCGGAGACGGATGGAAAGATAATGCGCGGGATGAAAATGAAGAGTATAAGTGGCACACGAAGTGATGCTTCTCGGCTCCGTTTTCCAATGACGTGTTGTCGGACTGAACGGAATGACAATTCTGTCGGGTTTTCAGAGTTCAGTTAGACGGAAATACACAATATGACGTGGATAGAAGAGGAGGTAAATCACATCATCGAGTTTCGACCTGACTTGCACTTATTCTCTTTCGGTTCGGAATATCTTATGTCTAACCTTACTCTAGAGTTGTCTGAAACTTTTGTGTCCATAATCAATGAAAATGCAAAAACATTTGTAATGCGGAAGTATATGAAAAGGGAATTCTAGGCAGGAAGTTTGTGAGATCAAGTTTCAGATTTCAGAATTAGACAGACCAGATTCATGAGAGAAGTGTGAAGTAAACTAGAAACATTGGAACTCTTCTGAATTCCCAGTTCTTCTCTTACACAAATCCAACTGTTAAAAACTGGTCAAAAGCGGGGTGTGTGCAATCAGGTGTGAAATGGGAATTGGGGGATTGGGGAATAGAAAGAGCAAGGAATGGATGGCCAAACAGCGTCAACACGGCCCCCAGAGGGAGGTGGCGATGACAAAAACAGACAGAAAGCATAACGAATGAACAGATGGAAAATAACAGAGAAAGGTTGAAACGGGAAATTGGATATTCGTGTTTCGACGACGACGAGGCGGAGGATGACACGTGGAGAGCAATGGGAGCGAAGCGGCAGCGAGTAGATTCGGGTTTCGCAATCCCGCTTCCCTTTCCAGGATTGTGGCTGGATGGCAGTATGGTGCCGTGGGCATGTGTGTGTGTGCTTTCCCTCCGGAGAGCCCATGTATGTATGTGCTCAGGGAGACCCGCCGCTTGCTCTCTATGCGGGGTGCGGAGTAGCCGATCGATGCGTTTGCGCGGGCCTCGTTTCCTTTTCCTTTTTCCCGCTCTCACTTCGTCTTCTTTTTTCTCTTTCTTCGTCTTAGAGTTGTCGAGGAGCAGAAGACGTTCTTCTTCTTCTCCTTCTTCTTCTTTTTCCTCAACTAGCTAGGGGATTAGGAAGACGAGAAGTGTGCATTTGAGCGGGTTTCGGCGTCGGCGATGGCCCACGAAAGAGCACACACGATTCGGGAGCGGAGACGTCATGGAGACGGGAAACGAGGTCAACGACTACAGAATGATGGATTGACGTTTTGTGAGGAGGAAATGAATTGAAAAGGAGAAGATGAAGGAAGAGGAGCACAAGAACTGGCACATCCGATCGGTTTACTCTTTATTCCAAGACAAAAGATCAGGGAAAAGGGGATGATAGGAAGGATCGGGAAAAGCACTGACCAGAATAGGATAGCTCATTCAACAGAAAACGGGAAAGTACATTAGGGCCAAGAGGTTGAGCTAGAACTGCAGACAACCAGGCTCCCACGAACTTTAGATTCAGACTACTAGGCTGGAAACCGTGGGCTGGATGAGCCCTTCGCTTCTCAAATAATCTACTTGATTGTCCAATGATGGACTCGAAAAAAGCCGGCACAATCCGCAGATTAGCTGTCAGTGCCGACCGAGAACGACTCGTTTTCTCGGCTTTCCCATTGTTCGGAAAACGGAGAGAAGAGCCGAAGAAGGCGAACAAAAAGGCACGATCGATGGAGGAGAACTCGTAAAAACGGCGGGCGGACGGGGAAGGAAACCATCGGACACATAAAACAGAGAAGGGAAACACGACTGCGAGGAGTTTTCGTGGGGCGCTGCTGCTGGTGGTGGTGCCGAAGAAAAACGGACGAATGCCCCGGAAATAATACGAGTGCGCGGCGCGTGCCGCCGGAAGCCGACCGCTCGTTATTATGAATGCGTTTTTTCGCATCGTTGATGACGTGCAAAAGGAGAAAAGAGAGGTCCCTGGAAGGAAAATACTGTGTGATGATGAGGGGAGTACAAGCTGACGGAGAGGGGATCTGGGTGGACGAACTGCCTGTTCAAACAAGTTCAAATGGGTGGGACAAGCAAGGACTCGAATTTCAATGGACTATGGAGAATGGGAATTCACAACTTTTAAAAGTAATACTTTGCAAAGAGAATTCAAAAGAGATCCAACTGAATGAGCCTCCAAGTTCTGATGTCTGATTCCTAACCACCCGTGGGTGTCTTAGGGATAAATATTCAAGTACACTTTGTTCCGTTTCGTTTCTTTTCCCCTCCACTACCTCATAAGTTATTCTTTTCTACTCTTTCTCTTCCCAACTGTTTTCTAATTTGCTCATCGACGACTTCTAACAAGCTGAAAACTGAAAACTCATTTGGAAGTGAACGAGCTTCTTCTTTATCCTTTTTCTTCTGATTAGCACAGAACTGCGCTGCATCACAAAAAGTTGTCTTTTCCAGGCGGAAAAAAGAAGAATGGCTCGAGGACGGGAAAGGAGAAAAAGTTTGGTGAAGTGGCAAACCCCACTTGGTCCATTGTTGTGTCGAGAGCCACGGGACACGTCAACTGACCACTTTTCGTTTCGAAATGTGACAATGATGGTGGGATGGAAGGGCACCAAGAAGAAGCATATTTTATTGGAATTGGGCACAAATGGACGAAAAATGAATTGAAGGGGGAATTGGGATGAATGGGAGTGGAGCGGGGATTAAAACGTTTAGAACTCAAGTACAATGAAGGGAACAATCACTGGATTAGGTGTCAATTCAGCCAATTAGACTGTGACGTACGGAGCTTGTTGGTTTTTGAACTCTTCCGTGATCGATGAGCCAATAAAACATGTTTTGAGCCCCCGCTGATCTCTTCAGTTGATAAGAGTTGTCTTGTAACGTTTTTACTTCAATGATACATCTTCTCACATCGAGAAAAAGGTCTAATTCGTGTACTGGTTTCAACTGGACACAACGATCAGATCATCCGATTATAGGAACTACGCTCATTACTCATCAATATGTTTGTCGACACTTCCCTGACCCCACTGCAATGAAATGGAATAAATGACTCATTGTCCGAGTACTACCTAATTGATACCATAACCGGTTTCTTCCTGTTTCAGATTCAACTTCCTAATCTCATTACTCTCTGTTTGAAATCATCAATGCTCGTCCCCACCCATTTCTAGTCTGCTCTGCCACTTCACTCCGCTTATCATCTCGCATCTGGCATTGACATTTCGTTCTGACTAACGCCCCCGAATCGATTCTCGTCACTTTTCCTTCTCGCTGATTAGCCTTATTACTTCGCGTCGGTCTCTACTTAAACTAGCCGCCATCCATCACCAACCCCATTCCGTTTCTTCTTTTTCACTCGCTCCGACCTCGTTTCCGATTGTTCGAGTCAACAAGTCTCATCTCATTTCAGAAATGCTCAAGCTTGTTGCCCTTACTTCCCTTCTTGTTCTGGCTGCTGCCCGGCCACAGGACCTCGATACCAACAGAGTTGTGGCTCTTCCAGCCGATAACTTGGAGGTCACTGATATCGGATTCGAGAAGATCGTAGCCAAGCCAGCACCAGCAATCATCAACAATGATGCCTCGTACGCTTACGCCGTCGACTTCGCCGTCCCAACCACCCTTGCCCAGATGAACTGCCTCAAGACATCCAAGTACGCTGCCGTTTTCGTGCGTGGTCTTGCCCCAACTGGAGCTGGAGTCTTCGATACCAACTCGGTTACTACCATCAAGAACGCTTACTCCGCTGGACTTGGAATTGAAGTGTACATGACCCCGCAACCAGCTTCAACTCTCCAGGGATACCAACAGTTTGATCTTCTCTACAACGGACTCACCAAGAACGGAATCACCATCCGCTCGGTCTGGATTCAGGTTAGTTTTGAATTTTGATACTATTTTAATCCCTTCGTTAGTTACTTACACTCGTTAGTTACTTACACTCCTTATCAGTTTTTTTATTCAGCCCAATTTTTGAATTCTGATCGTAAAAGTCCAAATGATAACATACTCCGCTTATAGCCAGTCAGCCATCTATTGTCAACATTTGCAGGTTACCTCCCCAGCCAACTGGCCAAAGTCTACCACCACCAACGTGAACTTCATCAACAGTATTGTCTCCCGTGCCAAGCAATACGGACTCACTGTCGGAATCTACACCAACCAATACGACTGGAGTCAGATTACCAACAACTGGTCTACCCTGAGCTCTGACATTCTTCTCTGGTACTGGCATGTCCTCGGAGGAGGTGTCACTGGAGAGACCCCAGCCACCTTCGACGACTTCCGTGCCTTCGGATCCTTCAAGGCCGCTTCCGTCAAGCAGTTCGCCCAGGTCGAGACTCTCTGCTCTCTGACTGTCAACCGTGACGTCTACGCCGTCGGAATCCCAGCTGCTGCTCAGCAGTCGTCTGCCTTCTTCTCTGACAGCAACACCATCGTCGTCGGAGGAGTTGTCGGATTTTAAATGAATAGCTTGTATGCGTTGATCTCTAACTCAAAATGACCAGTGAAGTAATAAATGAATTGAATTGAACTATACTTCGTGCTTTCTGCTCCTTTTTTACTGTCAAAAAGGGGAAATCCGCTCAGTTCAGTTCAAACTGACCCTGAAGAGAGATCAAAAAATTTGTTTCCGCTAGGTAGTTGGTATTTTGTGGTCTGACAAACACTTTGTTGAACACTTTTGAAACGTGTTAGACTAGGTGTCTGTAAACATAAAACAAAATGTTAGGCATATTCTTATTCTTGCTCTGTTCCCATTTCATATATGCTCGCACTTACTACTCTAACTCTTCATCTTCCCAATTTCCTCAAGACGATCTTTATGACTTAGCAGTTGACTATCAGCAAACTTCAATCCTTTCTGCTCATGTCAGATGTTTCAAAGCTTCCACATACGGAGTCTACTTCATTGGAACTTTCCTGCCTTGGAATAATGGAATACTCGATCCGAATGCCACTGACACCATCAAAAAAGCGCATGAAGGAGGAATGAGAGTCGAGATTAGTATGCATGTGAAGCTCACTTCGAAGTATTCGGGAGCAGAACAATTGGATATTGTAGTTGATGCGTTGGAGAAAGAGAAGATCAAGATACAAACAGTCTGGGTCCTGGTGAGCTATGTTCGGTATTCACCTCACAAGCTCCTGAAACTTTCAGGCAACTACGCTGACCGATAACGAGAGTGAATGGCCGTTGTTCAACCAGACTGCTAGTTATCTGTTCTTGAAGAGTTATGTAGACCGAGCCGCTGAACTTGGAATCTCTGTTGGAATCTACACAAACAAATATGACTGGGATAGGATTGTCGGAAAGAGGACTTTTACTTCAGATGTTATGCTCTGGTATCATAATGTAAGGAGACCGGGGCAGAATGGTGAGACAGAGCATAACTTCGACGACTTCACCCCCTTCGGACCATTCACTAAACCCACTATCAAGCAATTCGCCCATGGAGAGATACTTTGTCAGTTGAGAGTTAGTCGGAATGTTTACAAAATCGATAGTCTGGTTCCTCTCGAAGAAGTCAACTCTTCGAGGAACGGATGGATCTATGTCGGTGGCAACTTTAAGAAATAATCACTTCAATAAACAGTTACTACGCTTTATTTGATTGCACGAGATCAGATATAAATTAAAACTATTAGAATCCAACGGCTCCTCCAACAACAATGTTTCCGGCTGGGGCAGCAGCCAATTCCTTAGCGGCAGATGGGATTCCGACAGCGTAGACATCACGGTTAACAGTGATCTGGCAGACTGTCTCAACCTGTCCGTACTGTTTGGCGGAAGCCTTCTTGAAGGATCCGAAGGCACGGAAGTCGTCGAAAGTGGCCTTGGTCTCTCCGTTGACTCCGCTTCCGAGCACGTTCCAGTACCAGAGAAGGATGTCGGATCCGAGGGTGTTGTAGTTGTTGGTGATCTGGCTCCAGTCGTATTGGTTGGTGTAGATTCCGACGGTGAGTCCGTATTGCTTGGCACGGGAAATGATGCTGTTGATGAAGTTGATGTTGGCGGTTGGGTTGGAGAGCCAGTTGGCTGGGGAGGTAACCTGAAAAGATCAGAAAATCATTTTGTCACTGGCAATATTGTGTCGAAAATCGTGACTGATAAGAGAAACAGTTGTGCACTTTTTCAACAAATGATGTAAGAGGAGTCACATACCTGAATCCAAACAGATCTGACGGTGATGGCATTGTTGGTGAGTCCGTTGTAGAGGATATCAAACTGTTGGTATCCCTGAAGGTTGGAAGATGGTTGTGGGGTCATGTACACCTCAATTCCGAGTCCAGCGGAGTACGCGTTTCTGATGGATCCAACAACATTCATATCGAAAGATCCAGCTCCGGCTGGAGCGAATCCACGGACGAAGACAACCTGGTACTTGGCCTTCTTCAAGCAGGTCATGATGGCTGGGGAAGTTGGAACGGAGAAGTCGACGGCGTTTCCGTAGGAGGCATCATTGTTGACAATCTCTGGAGCTGGTTGGGCCACGATCTTCTCGAATCCTATGTCAGCGAGTTTCACTTCAGGCAGAGGAAGAATCCGGGCAGCAGCCAGAACAAGGAGAGAAGACAAAGCGAGGAGCTTGAGCATTCTGACTGATTGAAGAGTCGAGAAGTCTCAGAATCTGAAGATGGGGCGCCGCGGTCGGTTTATGTAGTGATGGGTAGCACTGATAACTGCAATGAAAATGACGAATCAGAAAAGAAATTAGTCAGAATCAAATGTCAATAGTCAATAGGAATAGAAGCCGGTTGATGATAAATGATAAAAAGTGTCGGTGCAGACTCTAGAATACTGGAGGAAATGGAAATGACGTGAGTGAAGGGAAACCAAAGAATCAACGAACCACTCAACAAGAGAATTGGGGACATGTGGTAGTAGTACATTGGGAATTCAATTGAAACATGATATACTTTTGTACAAAGGTTTCTGACTAGAAACATGTATAGTTATGATACAGTTTTTCACAAACAGTTAATGTCTAACTAGTACAATTTATAGTTTCCAGAGATCCTTTCCTAAAATGTTTCAATCTTTGAACCATCTTCAGCTGCCAATGACTCAACGACGCCCTTATCAATGCTTGTTTTTCCTCCCACACTGGCTCTAAAAATGTAAAAATACAAATTTATCGTGTTGATTATTCACCAATCCAATATAAAAACCAACCTGAATGTTTCATTTTTCACCTCACCATGTTGGTCTTTTCCCTTTTCTTCATCTCGTCTGTTGTTGCTCTTCCAACTGTTCCGGCTGTTCTTTCTACAGCCGAATTGCCACTTGTCAACTTGTTTGACACTAACTTCATCACTCCTGATTACAATATTCCGGAGGTCGGAGATGCTCTAGAGATTCCTTATGATGAAAGAGACTCTCCGACTCATGGATATGCAGTCGACATTGCATTCCACACAACTCCCAGTGATATGGAGTGTTTGAGAGGAAAAGGATACAGAACTGTGTTTGTCAGAGCATTCAATCCTTCTGGAGAGGGATACTTTGATAGAGATGTTATCAACACAATCAACAATGCCTACGATGGTAAGCAAATGTAAACTTTTCTCTGTAACTCTTTTCTCTTCAGCTGGAATCGGTTCTGAAGTGTACATCACTCCTTTGATGAATTCTGGAAGATCTGGAGCAGATCAAGTCAGTCTTGTTTTCTATAACTTGCATGGAAGTGGAATCAGCGTGAGATCTATCTGGATCCAAGTGACATCGCCCAGCAACTGGCAGGGAACAATGGCGGAGAGAATTCAGTTTATTCAGGACATGGTGCAACGTGCTAGAGTAAGTTGGAATAGGTTTTCTGCATCCTTATGATCATTTTCAGGATCTTGGACTGACTGTTGGAATCTATACTTCGTTCTACGACTGGCTGGAGATAACCGGAGGATGGAACACTTTGAGTTCCGACGTTCTTCTCTGGTACTGGCATGTTCTGGGAACTGGTCCATCTGGAGAGACTGCAACCACATTAGAAGACTTCCGACCATTCGGTCCGTGGAGAAAGTCCAGTGTGAAACAGTTTGGACAGGTTGAGAAAGTGTGTGGGATGATTGTGAATCGAGAAGTGTACGCTGCAATGAATGGAGCACTACCAGGAGCCAAACAGTCTTTGAATGTTCAGAGTCAACCGAGTATTCGAGTTGGAGGAATTGGATTCTAAACTGATGAAGATGATGAATACTTTGAAATAATTTATGCATAATTGTTCTATTTTACCAAAAAATGAATGTGAATCAAATACAAAAGGAACTATCTTTATAACTCGTATAACTAGAGAAAGTCGATCTTTATCTGCGCATACTCAGTCTCCTCCAAGGTTTCGTGTTGTCTCTCTTCTCCGTATACTCTTCCGCAGCGGACCATCTCCCGTCTGTCCTCCTGTTGACCTTCTACTCACACACTAACCGACAGTTTTCTTACCTGCGTCTCTTTCTATCACAACATAGTTTGGTCCGGGACCAGACCAACATAACGGCTCCTAATTTTTTCCATTAGTTAGCCAAAAGAACCACTGTCTCACTCAGCTATGAAGATTCTGTTGTTATTACTCTTTCACTGTCTATTACCTTCATTGGTTTGGTCAAAAGGTGGTTTTGGGGGCGGAGGAAGAGGATTCAGTGGGGCCAGAGGAGGTTCCAGTGGATTCAGCTCAAGAAGTTCATTCAGTTCACGAAGTTCTTTTTCGGGAGGTGCTCGCTCTGGAATGTCAGGAACAAAACTGTGAGCAGAATACACTTTCGGTGTTTTATTTTCCTTTACAGAGGGAGCATGTCGTCGTCCAGTTCCTATGGGAGCTCATCTTTCCGCTCAACTGTATTCTTTTCACCTGTTTACTTCCATCCTCCAATCATTGTCGGCCATCCGTACACCGTCTCCAGCAGCCAACCTATCCCGTAAATATAATTGTTTATTCTTTTTGAATACCGTAAAGTTTAGTTACGACAACCGAACGTATCATTGGACAAAGGAAGATGCAAAGAAAGAGTTTGTAGGTCGAGAAGTTTTAATTTGTCAGTATGACTTTGGAGCGGATGACGGACTCTTGCAAAAAGTGAGTGGAGTAATCCGAACTTCCAATTTCAACCTTCCATGACCAGGTGACATTTGATAATGGAGATCGAGCCAAATCGTTGTTTTTCGGTTGTAACCAGAGCAGTATCTTCCTCACCTGCTGTGGAATGTACTGTTGTCAAAACACAGACCAAATGATTGAAGCGTAAGTTTCATGCTTCGAAGAACCCTACGTTGTTTCGTTTTCAGGATCTCTATCGTTGTTTGTATTATATTCTTGGGTTCCCTCTTGGGTTGTCTTGGTTGCCTCGTTTGGAAACTGGACTTATCGAAACAGAACAGGGAGGGGGAACGGCGACGAACGCAAATAGCATTCTTACTCCAGGAGACTTCTTCATCATCAGTCAGATTGACAAGAAGCGTCAATTTACATAATGTACCAAAACTGCGTGTTCCCTTGGCTATGGTGAATACCAAGTCAGTAAAAGAGAACGTCCCGACTAAATAAAGTTTTGTTTATTCTCAATCCCAGGTTACAAAGTTTATTTTCTTCAACTAAATCTCAGAGAAATGCATCTAGTTTGAACCGAGCCATTTCATCACTCTGCCTAATCTTCCTCACTCCGCAGTTTCTTTCCGGATGGCACATGATGTTTTTGCGTCTGAGTCTCCTTGTGGTCAGACGCCCGTCTTTTCGATTTTTGTCCAGCTAGAAGTATACATTTATGAAGCTTTCTTTATTCGTTTTTATCTATGTTCTGACACTATTTTATGTTGATGGAAAGAGAGGAGGTGGAGGAGGTGGAAGAAGTGGAGGGAGTCGAGGAAGTTTCGGGAGAGGTTCCAGTGGAGCGAGATCAGGAGTAAGCAGATCCGGAAGTTCTAGAAGTTCTTACTCTGGAGGTTTTCGATCAGGATCTTCAGGAACAAAGATGTATGTATTGTAAATGAGAAGTGGGAATCAACAACAAGTTTTCAGAGGAAGTAGCTCGTCATCCAGATCGTATGGAACTGATTCTTTCCGATCTTCCACATTCTACTCTCCATTATATTTCCGTCCACCATTGTTCGCTGGTCGTCCTTATGTTATAGCTTCTGCCAGCAACCCAATCAAGTAACAGTTTTGTGTTAGATTAAAAGAAACAAGATATTGTTTCAGTTATGATTCCCGTACGTACCACTGGTCTGCTGACAGTGCCAAGGCGTCGTATTCGGAAACCAGTGGGAATTCGAACATTTGCCAGTACGATTTTGGAGAGGACGACGGAGAATTGAAAAATGTGAGCAGTCTATTTTCAAAAACAAAATCGGTTCTTGCTTGTTCAGCTGCAATTCGAGAATGAAACCAAAGTGACCTCGATTTACTTCGGATGCAACCAAGATTTGAACTGTTGTGGAATGTATTGTTGTGCCGAAGAAACCGACACTGGGTTCTATGCTGTGTAAGTCTCACCTACCATGTTTCAGTGGAACTGTGTTATTTACAGAGTGGGAATTTTCATCTTGGTAATTGTTTGTTTCACTTGGTTCATCTGTCACGTTTATGGCTCCCCCGAATGTTTCAAGGAAATATTAGGAGAACCAAAAGCCACTGCGGACTATTTGAAAGCAGGAGTGGCATCGAGCCAACGATCAGCCCAAATTCCATTGAGACAATCCGAGAAGTGTCAAGTTCCTTTCACGGGACGTATGTATTTAACAAGTAGAAACCCCTAGGTGCCATTAAGCTTTTACAAACTTCATCTTGCCGTTTCATTTATGTGTGTTTTTATAATAAAGTTCTCAAAATGATTATCCCCCGTTATCGAATTTCTCAAGAGAATTCACGTCACCGAGATCTGAGTCATTTTTTCACTATGGTCCGCTGTTTCTATTTGCGCATGCACTTGTTGTGTCTGCATCTCTTTGAGTCAGACGGCAGGCTTTTCGATTTTTGTCTAGCTAGCAGTATACATTTATGAAGCTTTATTAATTTATTCTTATCTATGTTCTGACACTATTTTCTGTTGATGGAAAGAGAGGAGGAGGCGGTGGTGGAAGAAGTGGAGGAAGTCGGGGAAGCTTCGGAAGAGGATCCAGTGGGTCAAGATCAGGAGTAAGCAGATCAGGAAGTTCTAGAAGTTCTTACTCAGGAGGTTTTCGATCAGGATCTTCAGGAACAAAGATGTTCATGAGAATAAAAAAGAATTGCGAGTGAATAGTATATTTTCAGAGGAAGCAGTTCGTCGTCTGTATCGTATGGAACTGATTCTTTCCAATCATCCACACTCTACTCTCCATTTTATTTCCGTCCACCATTGGCTGGTCGTCCTTATGTTATAGCTTCAGCCAGTAACCCAATCCAGTAACAGTTTTGTGTTAGATCAATGAAAACAGAAGAATGTTTCAGTTATGATTCCCGAACGTACCACTGGTCTGCTGACAGTGCCAGGGCGTCGTATTCGGAGACTGGTGGAACTTTTAAAATTTGCCAGTACGACTTCGGAGAGGACGACGGGGCGCTTAACAATGTAAGCAGTCAATGATTTTTAGAAATAAGTGCCTATTCCTAGAAATAAACTAGCTTATTGAGTATTCGGAGCAAAGCACATCTAAATACGTCACTGACCACAATACCACTACATTCCGTCTAATTTTCCTCGAGGCGGTGGCTCTCTTCTAATGGAAGCTGCTCTCCTGCTGTCTGCGTTTCACCGCTTTCACACATCCCGATATTTCATTTTCATGCCGCATTACCCGTTGTTTTGTCTCGTTTAACTGCTATTGATAAGGTATCCGCTGCCCATGAACATCTTATTACTATTCTTCACCGGCTTCCTTGCACTTTCTCTTGTTTTCGCTAAAGGTGGAGGAGGCGGAAGAGGAGGAGGTGGTGGCCGTGGAGCAGGTGGAAGAGGATACAGTGGAGCAAGAGCAAGTGTTGCGAGATCAGGAAGTTCACGGAGTTCATTCTCGGGAGGTGCTCGATCAGGAGCATCGGGTGTCAAAGTGTAAGATTACTTGTATGTTCTGAATCAAGAATGGTTTCAGAGGAAGCACTTCACCATCTGGATCCTATGGCTCTTCCTCCTTCCAAACCTCAGTCTTCTACTCGTCTCTCTATTTCCGTCCACCAATCCTCGCTGGTCGTCCACACACTATAGCTTCTGGCGTTCAATCCATTCCGTAAGACCCTAATTAGTCTCTAGGTAATATAAAACGCGCAGCTATGACAACCGCACATATCATTGGTCTGCTGAAGAAGCGAACGCTACTTACTTCCAACAACAAAGAGAGTATATCATTTGCCAGTACGATTTGGGAAAAGACGATGGGTTGTTGGAGAATGTGAGCGTTTCGCATACTAATTAGTGAACTCAAGAACCAATTCAGGTGACATTTGCGAATGGAACTCAAGCAACAGCTATCTACTTCGGATGCGATTTGGAAGGAATATCAACAAAATGTTGCGGAATGTACTGTTGTGTGATGGACTACAGCGAAAACAGGGACGGTGGTTCGAGACTTCTGTAAGCTCAGCAGATTAGAAAATGGTGCACGATACTTTGTTTTCAGGATCTTTGTGTTACTAGTCACATTCCTGTCCGTCTCAATATTCGGAACTTACGCATGTTGTAAACGACGTCAAGCCAAGAAAGAAGTGGAGGCTGCCCGCCGGAAAATGGAGACTGTGAGCCCCAACAACCGTGCAATGTTGAATAAGCAGCTATCACGATTAACCGAGGATGATTGAGAGATTATGAATGGATTTCGCAGATGTGATACTACTTTGAATATCTTTTTATTTTTTTAATCTTCATAAACTTAACAGCCATGATTGTGGCACTTTAAAATCAGTAAATCTTCCTAAACGACAAGACCTGTTTGTATGTATGTAGGATCTTTGATGACTGGACCGTGGAGTCGATTTTGGCCCATTTGGTCGCATACAGTAATCCGGGGGTGACCTCCTAACCCACAACTGGGCATAGGGGATCCTGGCGCCTGGGATCCTAGGATTCTTCTATCTTCTATCTTCTATC